>JAKZJZ010000949.1:0-34048 GCA_022702705.1 Papilionanthe hookeriana x Papilionanthe teres | reverse complement strand
GTGAAGCTAAAGAGAGAGAGAGTGGGTGAAGAGAGAGTAGGAGAAAAAGAGCAAGAGTGAGATAGTTAAGGAGGCAAAGTGAGAGAGAGAAACGAAGAGAGAAAGGGAGAGAGAGTATAAGAGATAAAGAGAGAGAAGGCGAGTGAGGGAGTAAGTGTGAGAGACAAATTAAAGAGAGTAAGGAAGCGAGAAATGAATAAAGAGAAATAGAGAAAGAATGGAGAGTGAGGAAAGAGAGGTAAAGAGAGATAAAATGGGAGAAAGAAATAAAAAATGACATAGAAGAGGGGTGAGAGAGAAGAGAGAGATAATGAGAGGAAGGGAGAGAGAGTTAGAGTGATAAATATAGTTGAAAGAGTGTGTAAAGAATTAAAGGAGAGGGAGAGAGAGAGAGAGGAGAGAGAGGGAATGAGAGAGGGACCTGGAGAGAAGAAGAGAGAAAAATAAGGAGGGAGGGAAAGAAAGAGGAGGGAAGGAGAAAAAGTAATAAACAATGACAAAGAAGAGGGGGCAACAGAGAGAAGAGAGAGAATGAGAGGAAGGGAGAGATAGAGTAATGGATATAGGAACATAAGTGAAGAGATGGAAAAGAGAGCGAGAAAGAGAAACATTATAGAAAGTGCGAGACAGAGTAAGAAAGGGATAAAGTGAGAAAGAGAGTGTTAGATGGCAAGAGTAAGGGAGAGAGTGAGGAAGGGGGGATAAAGGGAGTGAAGGAGAGAGGGAGGGAGTGAGAGAGTGAGAGAGAGTAAGAAAGCTTTAAGAGAGGGAGATAGGAAGTGAGAGAGGAAAAGAGCACAAAAAATTGTGAGCAAGATTCAGATTTGAAGAGAGAGTAAGAGAATGAGTGAGAAGGAGAGAAGAGAGAGGGTTGGAGAAGGAGAGAAGCGGTGAGAGGGAGGGTAGCAGATGGAGAGAATAAGAGAGAAAGAATGAGTGAGGGAGAGAGAAAGGGAAAGAAGAAAGAGAAATAGAGAAAAGTGAGAGAAATAAAGAGAGAGAGAGAGAGGGGGGGAATGAGAGAACGATGGAAAAAATAAGAGGAAGGGAGGAGTGAATGAGTTAGTGCAAGAGGAGATGGAGAAGGGAGCTTGATAGGGAGAGCAAGACAAAAGAGTGAAAGGAGGGAGTGAAAGAGGGAGGTATCAAGAAGAAAAGAGAGATGTATGAGAAAATATGAAATAATGAGATGCATATGAGGGGAGAGAGCAAGATGTGAGAGCAATTGAGAGAGTGAGGAGTCAGAGATGGTACAAGAGAGAAATTAGAGAAAGAGAAATATCTAGAAGGCAAGAGAGGACATAAGAAAGTGAGAAAGGTAGCTAGGGAGTGTAAGAGGGAGAGATGGTGGAATATGAGAAAGAGGGGTATGTGAGGATTGAAAGGGGGAGGGATGGAGGAGGGTATAGGGATATGAGAGGAAGATCCGAGAGAAAATAAGAGAGAGTGGTGAGGCAGGGAGAGTGAAAGAAAGTGAGACAGATAGAGAGAGGGAGTAAAGAGAGAGAAGAGAGGGTGATAGAAGAATACCAATATAGATTGAAGAGTGGGTGATAGAGGGGGACAAAAGAGGGCAAGAAATTAAGAGAGAGATGAAATAGAGAGTGAGAGAGAGCACAAGAGGGAGGAATAGGAGAGAGAGTGAGACAGAAATGGAATGAGAGAGAGCGATGGTGAAAATGCGAGGGAGGGAGGGGGAGTGAATCAGTGAGTGCAAGAGGAGAGAGAGAGATGTTGGATATGGAGAGATGGAGAAAGAGAGGGAAGGAGGGAGTGAAAAAGGGGGGATCAAGAAGAAAAAGAAAGATTTTTCTCCATTTACTCTTGCCTTCTATCTTTCTTTCTCACTCTTTCCATTTCTCACTATGTCTCTCACTTTCTCTTTTGATCTCTCTCTCACTCGCTCTCTCTTGCTCTCTTTTCTCTCTTTACTTACTCTTTATCTCCATATCCATCGCTTTATCTCTCTACCTTCCCTCATTCTCTATCTCTTCTATTTCTCCTCCTCTTCTCTCTTATTGATATTTACTTCCACTTATCTCCTTATTTTGGTCTATGTTTTTTCGCTTAACTCGCACTCTATTCTTCTCTATTTCTCTCTGTTTGTCTCTCTCTCTTCCTAGCTCCCTCACTCTCTTCAATTTCACTCTCATTTTTCGCCCTCTCTCTTCTCTCTCTCTCTCTCTTTCTCTCTTGCCATCTCTCTTCCTTTCTCTCTCCCTCTCTCTCTATCTCACTCCCACCCTCCCAAACCCTCTCTCTCCTACTCCATCTATCATTATCTCTTGCACCTTTTCTCTTACACACTATTTCCCCACTTTCTTTCTTCAGCTCCACTTTTACTCCTACTCCCTAAGTCTCCCTCATGTAGTGCACTCTTCTCTCTCAATCTTGTACACTCTGACACACACACACTCTCTCTCAATCCCTCCCCCTCTCACCCTAGTTAGCTCCATTTCTTACTCTCTATCTCACTCTTTGTTAACATTTTGTTTTTTCTCTCTTACTATTTTTATCCTTTCTCCTTTAAATTCTCTTAATCTCTCTTTATCACACTCTATTCTCTTTTTATATCTTATACTCTCTTTTACACACTCCGTTGTTGCTCTCTCTTCTTTCATTTAACTTTTATTCTGTCACACCATCCAACACTTTATCTCTCCTCTCTCTCTTCCATCTATCCCTCCCTCTCTCATTTTAACTCTTCTCTTCCTCCCTCCTCTCCCTCCCATTATCCCTCTCTGTCTCCCACGTTCTCTTAACAATCTTTTATTCACCCACGAATTTTAGCCCTCACTCACTTACTCTAGTTTGATCCTCCCTCAGTCTCTTTTCTCACTTATTGTCCCTTCCATTCTCTCTTCCTTTCTTTTTCGTTCTCTCTCTTCTAACCCTCTCAATACCACCTTCTATCTCTCTTTCTTACTCACACTCTCCTCTCTCTTACTCTCTGTTCCACCACTTTCAATCTCTCTCTAGCCCTCTCTTCTGTCTCTCTTCCACAATACTTTAACCCTCACCTCCACTCTCTCACTCTCCCTCCCTCTTTCACTCCTTTCATCCCTCTCTTTCTCCTACTCTCCTTATATCCCTGTCTCTTGTCCCTCTCTCGTTCGCTCACCCTCTCCTTCTCTCCTGCTCTCTTTTCCCTCACCCTCTCTTCTCTCCTTTCTCTCTCACACTCTCCCTTTCTTGTTCCCTCTTCCTATATCTTCAGTTTCGCTCTTCCACATACTCCCTCATTTCCTCTCTCTTTCTCGCTCCATGTTTACTCTCTGTCACTTACTCTCTCTTCTATTGTGGTCGCTCCTTTCTCTCCTCTTAATCTTTCTCTCCCACTCTTCCCCACTCCCTTCATTCCTTCCCTCACTCTCTCCCCCTCTCTCCCCCTCTCTCCCTCTCACTCTTTTCCAATTCATACCACCTCTCTCTCCCACTTAATCTCATTCTGTATCCCCTCTCTCCATCTCTCTCACTCTCTCCATATATTCCTTCACTCTCTCTTCCACTCGCACTCCCACTCTCTTTCATCCCTCTCACTCCCTCCATCCATCTCTCTCTTCCCACACTCTTCCCCTCTCACACTTTTCTTTTATGCTCTATCACGTTTTCTTTCTCTATTTCTCTCTTCTTGCTCTCTTTGTCACACTCTCTCATACTCTCTTATCACTGTACTCACTCTTTCTCTCCAACCATCTCTCACTCTCTTCCTCTGTCCCTCTTTCCGTCTTTCATTAATTCAGTCTCATGCTATGTCTTTTCTCCCTACCTCTCTCTCCATATACCCCTCAATATCTCCCTATATCAACCTCTCACTCACTATCATTTGCTCTATCTTCCCTGTGTCTCCCTATCTCTCGCTCGCTTTTCACTATCGCGCTCTTATTCCCTCTCTCTTGCTCTCTTTTCTCTCATTTTCACTTTTCTCTATTTCTCTCTTTTTCTCCCTCTTCATTTCTCTCCCTCCCTCTCATCCTTTCTCTCTCATTCTCTCTCTCTCCGCTACCCTCCATCCCACACTCTCTCAATCTCTCTCCCTCACTCCCTCTTTATCTCCCTCTCTCCTCTTCTTTTAACATGTTCTCTTATTCTCCCTCGCTATCTCAATCCCACCCTCCTTCCCTCTCTTTCTCCCTTTCCCCTATCACTCTTCCCTCTCTCTCCTCTTGCATTTAATCCATCTCCCTGCTTCCCTCTCATTTTATTCATAGCTCTCTCTCATTCTGGTGCTGTGAGAAAGTGTGATGACGGGTTAGAATGAGAGAGTGTGAAAGAATGGATAGATAACTTGGTAGATAGAGATAGAGATAGAGATAGGAGCATGAGATAGAAGGGGAGAGAGAAAATAAAATAGTTAGAAATAAATGGAGTGAGGGAATGGGAGAGAGCAATGGAGAAAATAAGAGGGAGGGATGAAGATTGAGTGAGCGAGGATAGAGAGGGGAGAAGGATAGGGAGAAAGGGAGAAAGAGAGGGAAGGAGTGAGTGAAAGAGGATGGATTGAGATAGAGAGGGAGAGTAAGAGAATAAGTGAGAAGCAGAGAGAACGAGAGAGACAAATATAGAGGGATAGAAAGAGTGAGTAAAGAGAGAGATGAAAGAAAAAGAAAAGGAGAGTGAATAAACAATAAAGAGAGGTGAAATAGAGAGAGAGTGAGATCATGAGGAGTATGAGAGGGATTGAAGAGTGAGCTCGAAGGAGAGAGGATAAGATAAAAATTGAGAGAGAAGAGAGACTCAAAGTAGATAGAGCAAAAGAGATAGAGAGCGTGAAAGAGATAATAAGAAGCGGTTGGAATGAGAGAGCGTGAAAGAGATAATAAGAAGCGGTTGGAATGAGAGTGAAGCTAAAGAGAGAGTGGGTGAAGAGAGAAGTGAAAAGGAGCAATAGAGACAATGATAGATGGAGAAGGAAAAAGAGTTAGGGAGGGAGAGTGAGAGAGAGAGTGAGAGAGAAAGAGAAAGAGTGTAAGAGAGAAAGAGGGAGAGATGCAAGTGAGGGAGTAAGAGAGAGAGTGAGGGAGGCATTGAGAGAGTTAAAAGTTAGAGTGCGAGAGAGAAAGTACATGTGAAGGATAGGCGAGAGACTGAGAGAGGGAGTATGTAGCTTAAGTGGGTACTAGTGAGAGAGAGATTGAGAGAGAGTGAGAGAGTGTATGAGTGTGTGTGAGAGCTCGAGAGGGAGTGTGAGTGAGATGGAGAGAGAAGGGTGAGCTACATAAGGGAGTCCTAGAGAGGGCAAGATTGAAAGAGTGAGATAGAGAGAGAGTGATATATAGAATGAGAGTCGGATAATGAAAGAGATTTATAGTGATGGAGGAGAATAGACTGAGAGAGATGTGCATGAGATAGTGGGAGGGAGAGGGAAGGAAGGGAATTAGAAAGAGATATAAAGGTAGGGAGTGAGATAGATTAAAAAGAGAGCAATAGAGAGTAAGTGATAGAAGTGTGAAATGGATACAAAGATAGAAGAGATATCGAGGGAAGATTTAGTAAGAAAGAGTAAGTGTGAGGTAAAGAGATAAAGAGAATAAAATCATGGCCAGGGAGAGAAAGTGAGAGGAAGATAGAGGGGGGATAGAGAAGTAGAGGGAGAAAGAGAAATGGAGAGGAAATGAGAGATGGAGAGAAGGGAGAGAAAGAGATAGTGGGAGGGATGAAAGCAATTGAGAGGTAGAGAGAGTGTGGGGTAGAGGGAAAGAAAGAGTGAGATGAAAAAGAGAAGAGAGAGTAGCAATGGAGAGAGCAAAAAAGAGTATAAGATAGAAAGAGAGAATAGAGTGCAAGAAATTGAGATTGAGGGAGAGATATTGAAAGAGATGGGGATAGAGGAAGATGCAATAGTGGAGACAGAGGATGGAGTGCGAGAGAAAGAGTAACATGGTAAGAGAGAACAAGACAGAGATCGAGATATAAATCGAGAAATGGAGCTTAAGAGGGTGAGAGGGAGAGAGATTGCTCACTCTTTACCTCTATCTCCCCCTTTTTGTCACTCATTCCCTTAATCTTGCCCTCTATCTCTCTCTTTCTCACTTTTTCCCTTTCTCACTATCTCTCACTTTTTATTATGTTTCTCTCTATGGCTCTCTCTTGCTCTCTTTTCTCTCTCCTTACTCACTCTTTATCTCCCTTTATCCATCACTCTAAATCTCTCTATCTTCCTTTCATTCTATCTCTCTTCTCTCTCTCATTGTTTATTACTTTATCTCTTTCCTCCCTCCCTCCTTGTGTTGCTCTCTTTTTCTCTCTAGCTCTCTTTCTCTTTTCCTCTCTTTCGTCACTTCTACTCCTCCATTTCTTTCTCGCTCTGTCACTCTCTCCCCTCTTCGCTCCCTCACTCTTTTTAATTTCACTCTCACTTTTACTTCCTCACTCACTTCTCTTCCTCTTTCTCTCTTGCACCCTCTTTCTTTCTCTCTCTCTCTCTCTCTCTCTCTCCTTCCCTAAATATATTTCTTTCTCCATCTATCATTTTCTCCCTTGCTCCTTTTCACTTTCTCTTCTCACCCACTGTCTCTCTTCAGTTTCACTCTCATTCCTACTCCCTCTGTTTATCTCTTTCACACTCTATTCTTACTCCCACTTTCCATGTCTATCTCGCTCACACTCCCTATCTCTTTTGTTCTATCTTCTTTGAGTCTCTCTTCTCTCTCTATTTCTACCTTATCTCTCTCCCTCCGGCTCACTCTTCAATCTCTCTCATACTCCCTCTCATGATCTCACTCTCTCTATTTCATCTCTCTTTGTTGTTTATATCCTCTCTTATGCTCTTTTTTCTATCTCTCTCTCTTCTCTCTCTTTACTCACTCCTCTATATTCCTCTTTCTCCTTCTCTCCTTCTCACTCATTCTCTCACTCTCCCTCTCTATCTCAATCCCATCCACTATCACTCCCTCCTTCCCTCTCTTTATCCCTTTCTCCCTATCTCTCTCCTCTTGCACTTACTCAATCATCCTCCCTCCCTATTATTTTCTCCCTCGCTCTCTTCCATTCCTTCTCTCCATTTCTTTCTTACTAATTTACTTTCTCCCTCCCTTTCTATCTCATGCTCTCTATCTCTATCTTTATCTACCAATTTATCTATCTATTCTTTCGCACTCTCTCAATCTAACCCTTCATGACTCACTTTCTCAAAGCACCTCTCTCATTGTCACTCTTCATCCCCTTTTCTTTCTCTTCAATTTATCTATTTATTACCTTCCATACACTCTCTTTTCTCTCTAATTTTCTCTCAATTTCTTGGTCCCTCTCTCTCTTTATTCAATTTAAATCTCACTCTTATTCCCTCCCTCTACCTTTCCCACTCTCTATTCCCTCTCTCTATCTTTCTCTCTCTTCCTTTCTTTCTCTTTCCCACTCTATATTCTCCTCTCCTCTTACTCTTTCTCTCCATCTATCCACCACTAATTCTCACTCTCCCTGTCTAGCTCTCTCTTCCCCCTCCCACTATCTCTCACTCACTTCTCTCCCTCTCTCTCACACACATGCACACTCTCTTGTTACCCCTCTTTCCCTCTCTCGCTCTTCTTCTAACTATCTCCCCATCCCTACCTTCCCCTCTCACTCATTCTCTTATGTTCCTTCCATCTCTCTCGCTCTTTCACTCATTATTCTCTCACTCTGTCTTACTATATATTTATTCCTCTTCATTATTTGACACATTCTCTCCATCTATCCCCTTTCCCTCTCACTCTCTCACCTCCATCCCTCTCTCTAACTTCCATCCCTCCTATTTAAACACACATGAAAATACTCTCTCTTCTCTCTTTCTCCTCACTCTTTCTCCCTCTCCTCTCCCACTCTCTCTATGACACTCTCTCCCTTCCTCTCTCTCCCTTTATCACTCTCCACTTCCTCCCTCTCCCTCATATTCTATCTGATCCCTCTCTCTCCTCTCTTCATCCCTCCTTTTACTACTTCTTTCTCATAGACGTGCTCGGTCTCTCTCTCTCCCTCATTTGTTCCTCCTCTCCCTCTTTGTTCCCCTCTCTTTCTCCATCGAACCATCTTTCACTCTCTACCGTATAACTTCCTCTCTCTCTTTCTCCTCCCCCCCTCTCTTCCTCTCTCTTTATCATGTCATTCCCTCTGTCTTCACACTCCCTCCCTTCCTCCTCATCTATCTTTTCTCTCTCTTTCTTTCTCTCATTTTTGCATTCCTTACTCCTCCCTCCCTCTCATATCTTCTATTTCTTTTTCTCTCATACACTTTTTCTCAACGTATCATTTTAATTGTCACTTTTTTGCTCTCTCCTAAATTCTCTCTATAGGTCTATTATGTCGCTCTAACCCTCCCTCTCTCTTCCTTTTATCTTTATCACCATGCTCTCTCCAGCATATCGTCCCACTGCTCCCTCCCTTTCTTTCAACCTCATACCATCACTCACTTTTCTCTTTTTATCTCTTTAGCTTGCTTTCTTACCGTATCTTACTATATATTTCCGTGCTCTCCATTTCTTTCTTGATTTTTTCCTCCCACTCTCCACTTTCCCTTGCTTTTATATCTCTCTCTCTCTCACTCCCTCCCCATCTCTCATTCTCACCTGCTCTATCTTAAAATCTCTCTCTATATGTATTCTCTCCTTCTCTTATAATATCTCTCACTCTCCCTCTCACTAACTTATCTTCTTCCCCTCTCTTTGTCCTCAATTTCACTCACTCTTACTCCTCTCCCTCTCTTACTCATTTTCTCTCTTACTCGCTCTTACTATCTCTCTTATTGCTACCAATTCCTTCTCTCTTCTAATTCATTCTCCTCTTCTATCACTGATACACACTCTCTCTTGCATCCCTCCCACTATTTCCCTCCCTCTCAGTCACTCTCCCTCCCTCCCTCCCCCATCTTCCTCTCCCTCTCAATACCTCCATCTACCTCTCTCACTTGCTAGCTCTATTCCTCCCTCTCTCTCCTCTTATTCTCTATCCTCATTCTCTAGCTCACTCTCTTACTCAATCTTCGTTCGTACTCTCTTCTCTCTTTATTTCTCTCTCCCTCTCTCTTTCTCTCTCTTTCCCTCTCTTTTAAATCTCTCACTCCCTCTCCCTCTCAAAATTTCTCAGTCTATTCTCTATTTTTCTTGTACTATCTTATATTATTATATTCTCTATTACTCTCACTCACACACAAACACTGTCTTCCTTTTGCTTCCTCTGTTGCTCATTCTCTCGAGTTCCTCTTCGTCTCTATATCACTCTCACTCTTAATTTGTCCCTCTCTCTTTCTCATTCTCTATTATTTCTCTCCCTCTTTGATATCTCTCTCTTCACTTTCTTTCATTTCACCCTTTCTCTCCAGATATCCCTCACTCTCTCTATCTTCTTCTCTCACTTTCCTCCACTCTTTATATCTCTTTTCTCACTCTGTCCCCCCTTTTTTAACATATTCTCTCAATCGCTCCCTCTACTACTGCATCTCCCTTGCTCTCTCTCAATCTCTCCCTCGATCTATCTCTTACTCTCATCTCCTTTGCTCCCTCTCTCATTCTCTCCCTTTCTCAATTCTTTTCTCACTCTTTACTCTCTCTATTTGTCTCTCGCATTCTCTCTCTATCTTAATATTTTACTCTTTCTTCAATCTCTCTAACTCCCTCTCTATCTCTCTTTCTCACTCTCTACCTCTCTCTACTCTCTTTTCTATCTTTATTTCTTACTATCTTTGTGTTCTCTCTCTCGCTCTCTCTTCTATCACTCGCTCTTCTCTCTTTGCTTAATCTTTCCGTCCCTTATCCCTCATAACACACTCTATCTCTCGCTATCCACCTTTCTTCTGTCTCAATCCTTCTCTCTTTTAACTTTCATTACTTCTCACTTTCTCTCACAGTTCCCTCTCTCCCTCTCTGCCTCCCATTCTCCCATCCTCTCTCTATCACACTTATCTCTCAATCTCTTTTCCTTACTTATTTTCTTACTCTATCTCTCTCCATCTAAATATTTATCTTGCTTCCTCCCTCACTCTCTCATTCATTCTCTCACTCTATTTCTCTCTTCTCTCCCTCTATCCCTCCCTCACACTATGTCCCTTCCTACCCTATTAATATATTTTTCTCTCCTGTCCCCCTCTCTTCTTCCTTCTATTATATCCTCTTCTCTCTCACACATTTTTTCCTCTTTCTCTCTAGATCTCTTTCACTCTCACACACTTGTTTGCTTTATTAGTTTTACTCTCTCCAACTATCTTTCTCACTCCCTCAATCTTGCCCTCTCTAGGTCTCCCTTTTATAGCTCACTCATCTCTCTCCATCTCACACACTCATACATTCTCTCCCTCTCTCAGTCACTCTTCCTTATTCTCTTTAGATCTCTTTCACTCTCTCACACTCATATACACACTCTCTCTCGCTCTCTAAATTTCTTCTCTCCCAATCACTCTCTCTTCTTTCTCATTGTTTCTCACATTCTCTCACACTCTCTCATTTTCTCTTGTTCTCCCTTCCTCTCTCTATCTCCTCTTTCTCTTGCTCTCCTTTCCTTACACTTGTTGTCACTCTCTCGCCCTCTATGTATATCTCTCTCTTAATCCCTCCCTCACTCTCTCTTTCATTCTCTCGCTCTCAATCTGTAGAGAGCAAGGGAGAGAGGGAGTTGGAGAGGGAGACTGAGAGGAAGATGGTGAACGAGAGGGAGGGAGGGAGAGCGAGCGAGAGAAGAGAGAGAAAGAGACAGTGGGAGGGATGGAAGCAATAGAGAGGAAGAGAGTGTGAGGGATTGAGGGAGAGAAAGAGTGAGAAGAAAAAGAGAAGTGAGAGCAATAATGAAGAGAGAAAAAGAGAGCGTGAGATATAAAAAAATAGAGTGGAACGAAAAGAGTGAGGCAGAGCAAATAATAGAGATGAGAATAGAGAGATTAGAGAGAAAGATGCAGCAATGGTGTGAGAAAGTGTGCGAGAGAAAGAGCAAGATGGTAAGAGAGAGCGACATAGAGATTGGGAAATTGAGCTTAAGATGGTGAGAGGGAGAGCGAGAGAGTGTATGTGAGCGCTCGAGAGAGAGTTAGTAAGATGGAGAGAGAAGGGAGCTACATAAGGGAGACCTAGAGAGGGCAAGATTGAAGAAGTGAGAAAGATAGAGACAGAGAGT
Source organism: Papilionanthe hookeriana x Papilionanthe teres (assembly GCA_022702705.1). NCBI lineage: Eukaryota > Viridiplantae > Streptophyta > Magnoliopsida > Asparagales > Orchidaceae > Papilionanthe > Papilionanthe hookeriana x Papilionanthe teres. Next base: position 22,972 of record JAKZJZ010000949.1, on the reverse strand, counting down.
GTGTGATAAAGAGAACAAGAGGTAGAGAATGAAAGATATCTAAAGAGAAAGACGAGAAGAGAGTGAAAGAGAGAGAAGAGGATATTAGGGAGGGAACAAGAGAGAGGAATGTGAGAGAGAGTGTGAGGGAGGAGGGAGGGAGAAAAGAGCAGCAGAAAGAGGAGAGATAGAAAAATAGTAATAAGAAATAGAGGAGAAAAGAGAGTGGGGAGGAGCAAGAAAGGGAGCTAAAGAGATTGACAGAGAGAATGTAAGAGAAGATATGATGTTAAGAGAAGGGGAGCGTGAGAGAGTGACAATGGAGGAAGCGAAAGAAATAGAGAAAGAGTGTGGGGGATGGAGGAAGAGAGGGGATTGAGAAGAATAAGGGAGAAGTTAACACATAATAAAGGGTGTGAATAAGATAGAGATAGAAAGTGGAAAGTGGAATAGAGAATAGGGAATGTGAAAGAGATTAAGAGAGGGAGTAGGAGTGAGAGTGAAGTTGAAAGAGAGTGTGAGAGAAATGGAGAAAAAGAGAAAATGATAGAGTATAAGAGAGTTAGAGAGGAAAAATGACTGCAAGAGAGTGAGAGAGAGAATGAGGGAGGGAAAGCTAGAGAGAGAGAATGAGGGAGGGAAAGCTAGAGAGAGAAAAGAAGAGAGAAAGGAGAGAGAGTATAGCGAGAAGGAGAGAGAGAGGCGAGCGAGGAAGTAATAGTGAGAGAGAATTGAAGAGAGTGAGGGAGCAAGGAAGGGAGAGAGATAAAGCGAGGAAGAAATAGAGAAAGAATGGAGAGTGAGGAAAGAGAGGAAAAGAGAGAGGGAGCTAGAGAGATAAAAAGAGAGTGGAGTAAGGAGGGAGGGATAGGAGAGAAAGTAATAAACAATGCTAGTGAGGAGGGGTTTAGAGAGAGAGAAGAGAGAGAGAATGAGAGGAAGGGAGGAGGGTTAGCATGATGGATATAGGAAGAGAGAGTGAGTAAGAGGAGAGAAAAGAGAGCAAGAGAGAGTGACAGAGTGAGAGAGAGAAACATAAGAGAAAGTGGGAGACATAGTGAGAAAGAGATGGAGTGAGACAGAGAGATTGAGGGCAAGAGCAAGGGAGAGAGTGAGGAAGGGGAGATAGAGAGAGAGAGAGAAGGAGATTAATTGAAGAGAGAGAGAGAGTGGAAGTGGGAGTGGAAAATATAGTGAACAATATGGAGATAGGGAGGGAAAGTAAGAGAATGAATGAGAAGGGGAGAGGAAGAGAGAGAGATGGAGAGGGAGAGGGCAGAGTACGAGAGACATTGATATAGAGAGACTGGTAGGGAGGGTTGTGGAGGGAGATAATGAGAGAGAAAAGATGAGAGAGCAATTAAATGGGTAAGGGAGAGAGAGTTAGAGATAGAGTGAGAGAAAGAGTGAATGAAGAGAGAGAAGAGAGGGAGATAGAACAAAGAGCAAGAGAAGCATAGAGGGGGCAAAAGGGACAAAAGAAATAACAATGGGAGATGAAATAGAAAGTGAGTAATAGATGAAGATAGGGATTGGAGATAGGTGTTGAAAATTGTGTGGGAGGGAGAGAGGGTAAGGCAAAAATAGAAAGAGAAGATAGACTCGGGGAAGATTGAGTAAACGATAGTGAGTGGGAGGTAGAGAGTGGAAGCTATAAGGGGAAAGAGAATAATGAGCAAGAGAGTGAATGAGGGAATGAGAGAGAAATATATATTAATAAAATAGGAGAGATTGAGAAGAAGAGTAAGGTAAAAAGAGTGAGATATATGCAGAGAGAAGAAGAGAGGGAGGTGGGAGTAAAAGTGAGAGGGAGAGAGAGATAGACATGTGTGAGAGAAGGTGATAAATAATGAGAGAGAGAAGAGGCAGAAAGTGTGAAAGAAAGAGAGAGAGGTGGGAGTGGGATTAAATGAGAGAGAAGTTGAGGGAGAGGGAGAGCAAGAGAGTGGGGGATAGAGTGAGAGAAAGAGAGAGAATAAAGTGCAACATAAGAGAGACCAAAAGATCGAGAAGGAAAGATATAATAGAGATTGTGAGAGAGCATGATTGGTAAAGAGAAAAAAATAGAGAGATAGAGAGAGGCTATGAGAAAGATTGAAGAGAGAGAGGGAGCAAGAGTGGGAGAGAGAGTGTGTGGGAGAGAAATAGAGAGTGCTAAAAGAGCGAGTAAGCGAGATGGGAAAAGTGAGGGAGAGGAAAAGAATGGATGATAAATTGTGTGAGAGAGTTGTAAAGGAATAGAGGGAGAGAGTGCGAGAGAGAGAGAGCGAGATAGAGGAAAGTGTGAGTGAGAGTGGGTGGGAGAGAGGGTGAGAGAGAGAGAGTGGGAGAATGGACGACGAGAAATAGTGTTTAAAGAGGGAGCAACATTATAAAGAGTAAGAGAGAGACAACAAAGATTGAGAAAGAGAAGAATGGAGTGGGCTAAGTTCGAGCGAGGAAGTGAGCAATAGAGAGAGTAAGAGAGTATTTATGAGAGAGGAGAGTGAGAGAAGAGGGAGATGGAGATAGAGAGATTGAGTAAGGGGGGGGAGAGATAGAGAAAAGAGGGTGAGAATGAGAGGGAGTAAGAGTAAGAGTGAGAGTGAAATTAGATTGAGAGAGAAGGAGAGAAAAGGGAGGGAAGAGATATTGACAGAAAAATAGAGGATGTGAGAGGAAGTGAATGGAAGTAAGAGAGTAGGAAAGAGAAAGAGAGTGAATGGGAGAGAGACTGAGAAGAAAGGTTGTGCGAAGATCGAGTAAGAGTAAGTAAAGGGTAAAGAAAGGGGAAGAATAACAGAAAGGTGAGAGAGTGGGAGTAAGAGAGATGGAGACAGAGAGGGAGATAGAGAAGAAAAATGGAACCTATAAAGAGCATGAATGAGGAGTGGGAATGATAGAGAGAGAGAGTGAGAGCGATAAAGAGTGCAATAGTTAGAGAGTAAAAGAGATCTTGTGAGAAATAGGAAATGAGATAAGAGGATACAAGAGACAAGAGAGAAGAAAATATATTAGGAGGGTGAGAAGGGAGAGAGTGTGTGAGCGAGGGAGGAAAAGAAGAGAGATAGAGAGCAAGAGAATGAAAGAGAGCGTGAGGGAGGGATTAAGAGAGTTAATGATAGAGAGGGAGAGAGTGAGAACATGATTAAGGAATAGAGAGTGAGAGATAAGAGTGACAGGGAGAGGGAGGGTGAGGGAGAGAGCAAGGGAGAGCGAAGTGTGAGAGAATGTGAGAAATAATGATTGAGAAGAGAGTGGGATTGAGAAAAATAAAATTTGGAAACCAGGATAGAGGGTGCATGTGGGGGATAACAGAGAGAAAGATTGAGCATAAAGAGAGATTGTGTGTGTGTTAGATGAAGTGTGTGAGAGAAAAACATAAGAGAAAGAGTTAGAGAAGTGTGAGCGTGAGAGAATGAAAGAGAGAGTGAGGGAGGGATAAGAGAGATATATAGATAAAGAGGATACAAATAAGAATTAGAGTAAGTAAAAAAGAGTGGGAGAGAGAGGAGATAGAGAGGGAGAGAAGGAGAGAGAAATAGAGAGAAGTGTGAGGGAATGTGAAAAACAATGAGAGAGATAAAAGTTGGAGAGCGAGAGAGAGAGTACATGTGAAGGATAGGGTAGAGGCGAGAGAGTGGGAGAAGGAATATGGAGCTTTGGTGGGTGTGAGAGAGAGATTGAGTGAGAATGAGAGAATGAATGAGTGTGTGTCAGATTGAGAGAGTGTATGAGTGTGTGTGAGAGCTCGAGAGAGAGTGTGAGTAAGATGGAGAGAGAAGGGTGAGCTACATAAGGGAGTCCTAGAAATGGCAAGAGGGCAGGATTGAAAAAATGAGAAAAATAGAAAGAGTGAGTGATAAATAGAATGAGAGTGGCATAATAAAAGAGATCTATAGTAATAGCGAAAAAAAGTGGAGTGAGAAAGATAGAGAGATGATAAATAAAATGAGAGTGGGATAATAAAAGAGATCTATAGTGATAGAGGAAATGAGACTTTGAGAGATAGGGATGAGATTGAGGGAGGGAGAGGGAAGGAAGGGAAATAGAAAGAGAGATATAGGTACGGAGTGAGATGGATTAAAGAGAGAGAAATAGAGAGTAAGTGATATAGAGTGTGAAAAGTATATAGAGATAGAAGAGAGATCGAGGGAAGACTTAGTAAGAAAGAGTGAGTGAAAGGTAAAGAGATAGGGAGAATGAAATCTTGGCTAGCGAGAGAGTAAGAGAGAGAGGAAGACAGAGGGAGATGGAAAAGTAGAGAGAGGATGTAAGGGAGGAAATGAGAGATGGAGAGAAGAGAGATAATGAGATAGTGTGAGGGATGAAGCAATAGAGAGGGAGAGAGTATTTGTGGGATAGAGGGAGAGAAAGAGTGAATTAAAGAGAAGAGAGAGCAGCAATGAAGAGAGCAAGAAAGAGCATAAGATAGAAAAAGAGAATAGAGTGAAAAAAATGAGTGGAAAGGATAGAGAGCGAGTAAGAGAGAATAAAGGAGATGGGGATAAAGAGAGAAGGGAGGAAGATGCAACAATAGAGATAGAGGATGGAGTGCGAGAAAAAGAGCAACATGGTAAGAGGGAGCAAGATAGAGATTGAGAAGTGGAGCTTAAGAGGGTGAGAGGGAGAGAGATTGAGAGATAGAGTGAGAAGTGTGTGTAAGAGCTCGAGAGAGAGTGGGATGGAGAGAGAAGGGTGAGCTACATAAGGGAGACCTATAGAGGGCAAGAATGAGGGAGTGAGAAAGAGATCTATAGAGTAAGAGAATGAGAGTAGGAGAATGAAAGAGATCTATAGAGGATCTAGGAAAAGAGTGTAAGAAAGAGAAGAAGATATGAGAGAGGAGATGAGAGAGAGGGACAAGAGAGAATTAGAGATATTATGAGAGTTGGAGAGAGGGAGACAGAAAAGAGACGGATACAGAGCTAGAAGATGAGAGAGATAGTGAGCGAGCGAGTAAGAGAAATATATAGAGAGAGGTAGAGAGTGAGAATAAGTGTAAGGAAAAGAGGGTGAGAGATATGGGTGAGATAGAGGGACGGAAGAAATGAGAAATAGGGAGAAAGTGAAAAACAATGAGTGGGAGAAGAGAAAGGGATTGAGAGAGATAAAAGTTGGAGAGAGAGAGTGAGTGTGTGAGAGAATGATAAATGGAGCAAGAGAGAGAGTTAGAGAGGGAGTGAGAGGGAGAGAGAGGGAGGTAGAGAGAAAGTGTGAGAGATAGCAAGAGAGAAAGAGAGAGAAGAGAGTAAGGGAGTAAGAGTGAGAGTGAAATTGAAAAGACTGAGGGAGCCAAGAAGGGAAAGAGAGAGGAAAAAAAGAGAGAAATAGAGAAAAAATAGAAAGAGAGGTCAGAGAGGGAAGGAGAGAGGGATCTAAAGAGAGAAATAAGGGGGGACGGAGAGGAGTTAATAAACAAAAAGAGAGAAGAGGGGGTGAAAAGGAAAACAGATAAAATAAGAGGATGGTAGAGAGAGATTGACTTATGGATATAAAAAGATAAAGAGAGGGAAAAGAGAGGAAGAGAGAGCAAGAGAGTGAGTGAGCGAAACATAATAAAGAGTGAGATACATCGTGAGAAAGGGAGAGAAGGAGAAAGAGAGAGAGAGGGCAAGAGTAAAGAGAGAAAAGATGGCAAGAGAGAGCAAGAAAGCGTGAGAGAGAAACAAAATATAGAGTAAGCGGCATAGTAAGAAAAGGAGAGAGCGAGACGGAGAGAGATAAAGGGCGAGAGTAAGGAAGAGAGTGAAAATGAGGGAGATAGAGGGAGGGGGCTAGAGATTAAAGAGAGAGAGGGAGTGAGAGAGGGGGAGAGAGCATGAAAGAGAGAGGGGAGGCAGAGAAAGAGGGAGATATAAGGAGGGAAGGGGGAAAGTGAGAGAGAGTGAGAGAGAGTTGAGGTTATATGGAGAGAAAGCGTAAAAGGAATGAAAGAGAAGAGAGATAAATGAATGATAGGTTATGAGAAAAAGAAAATAGAGAATGAGAATGATATAGGGACAGAAGGAAGAGTGAGGAAGACGGAACAAGAGGGAGTAGCTCTTTTTCTCTTTTTCCTCTAACTTTTCTCTCACTATATTCCCCGCTCTCTCCTCTCTCTCTCTTGCTTCTAACCCTCCGTCTCTCATTCTCTCTCTCTCCATCTCCCTCTCTCTCATAATTCTCCTACTCTCTTTCTCTTTACAGCCCCCACTTACTCTTACTCGGTCTTCCCTCAGTCTCTCTTCTCACTCACCCCTTTTCACTCACTCTTCCATTCTCTTTCTTGCACTCTCTTAAAACCCTCTAACTACCTCCTTCTATCTCTCTCGAGATCTCTTTGAATCTCTCCACTCTTTTCTCTTTATTTGTCTCACTCTCTCCTTCTATCTCTCTCACTCCCTTAACCTTGCTCTCTCTAGGTCTCCCTTTTGTAGCTCACTCTTCTCTCTCCTTCTCACACAATCATAATATCTCTTAATCTCTCACAATCACTCTCCCTCTCTCCCCTCTTTAGCTTCATTTCTCACACTTTATCTCACTCTCACTTATCATCTTGTTCTTTCTCTCTCACTCGCTCCTCTCCCTCTCTTCACTCGCTCCTCTCCCTCTCTCGCTCCATTTTTCTCTCTTCTCTCTCTATCCCATTCTCTATTATTTTATTTCTCTTTTTTTCACTCGCTATTCTTTTTTTCTATCATATACTATTTAACACTTTTCGTTGTTGCTCTCCCTCTTCTCTCTTTCCTCTTACATCTCCCTCCCTCTACTCAGCACTCTTTCCTCTCTCACTCTCTTGCTTCGATCCCTCCCCCTCTCATTCTTTCTTTTCTCCCCCTTCATCCATCTCTCCCCTTGCTCCCTCTCCATCTCCCTTTCTCTCCCTTACTCCCTCTATCTTTCTTGTCATTCTTCTGTACTCCCTCTCTTTTTATCCCTCACCCATTCTTATACGATCTTCTCTCAGTTTCTCTTCTCACTATTTCTCCCTTCCACTCTCCCTTCCACTGTCTCCTGCTCTCTCTCTCTTTGAATCATCTCTGCTACCTCCTATCTTTCTCTCTCTCTCTCTATTCCATTTCTTTTTATCTCTCTCTCTCTCGCTGAGTTCTGTCTCTCATTTTTGACACTCCCTTTTTCTCTTATAATTTTTCTCTTGCCCTCCCTCCATCTTTAACTCCCTTCCCTTTCTTTCTCCCGCTCCCCGTATCTTTCTCACTTTTTCTCCCACTCTCGCTCATGAATTCTCTCCTTCTCTCACTCACTCTCTTCCCTCACTCTCTCCACTCTATTTCTCTTTTATACTCTCTCCCTTTCTCGCTCCCCTCTCTTTTCAGTTTCACTCACACTAATACTCCCTCACTCCCTCTCTCCCTCTCTCCTTCTCGCTCTATGTTCAATCTCTTTTTGATTGCTAGCTCTCCTCTCTCTCCTCTCAATTTCTATCCCTCTCCCTTATCGCTTGCTTCCTTTCCTCCATCCATGTTACTCCCTTTCTCACTGTCCCTTTCTCTCTCACACACACACTCTCTCCCTTTCTCCCTCTAACTCTCTTCCAATTCACCCCCTTCTCTCCCACTAAATCTCATTCTCTACCCCCTCTCTCCCTCACTCTGACCTTCTCTCTATACCTTCTATCAGTCTCTCTTCTATTGCACCCTCTCTTCCTCTCTTACTCCCACTCTCTTCATTCTCTCTCACTTCCTCTTTCCATCTCTCGCTGTCTCACTCTCTCCTCGCACTTTTCTTTATTTCTCTCTCTCTCACACACAAACTTGCTCACTTTTATCACACACACTTATCACTTTGCTATCTTTTTTCTTCAACAGTCTCCCCTCTCTTCCTATCACCCTATCACCCTCTTTCATTAATTCAGTCTCTCTCTATCACCTTCTTACCTTCCTGCTATCTCCATATCCCCTATAATATATCTCCCTCCCTCTCACTATCACTCGTGATCTTTTCCTCTTTCCTCCCTGAGTCTCTCTTCTCTCTATATTTGTCTCACTTTCTCTCCTTCGCTGAGATAGAGAAATGAGGGTGAGAAAGAGAGGGAGAGAGTGAGAGTGAAATATAATAGAGAGGAGTAAGAGTGAGAGTGAAATTTAATAGAGAGAAGGAGAGAGAAAGGGAGTGAGAAGATATTTTGAAGAATGAGTGAAAGAAAGCAAGAGAGGGAGCAAGAGAAATTGTTTGTCAGGATAGTGGGTGAGAGAAAGAAAGAGATAAGATACCAACAAAATACAAAGTAAGAGATAGACACCAAAAAGTTAGAAAGAGAGAGGGAGTGAGAGAGATTTATATAAGAGGGAGTGATGGTGGGAGGGAGAGAAAAATTGAGTTAGAATAGAGTAGGAGAAGTTAGATAAAGAGGGAGTGAGTGAGAGGGAGAGACAGAGGGTGAAGAGGACGATGAATGAGAGAGAGAGAGAGATGGAAAGGTTGAGGGGAAGTCCATAGGAGGGACAAAGAGACAGTTTGTGTGAGAGAGAGGGACAAGTGAGATTGAGGGGGGAGGAGGGAGATAGTGCAAGGAAGGGGATAGAGGAAGAGAGAGTGAGAGGAGAGAGAGAAGAGTGACCAACAAAAGAAAGAGCATGAGAGAATAAAGAGTGAAAAAGACAGAGAGGGAGGGAGTAATAGTTAGAATGAAATAGAATAAAGGGATCAAAAAAGAGAGAGAGAAGAAAGAGTAAGGGAGGAGAGCAAAAGAGAAGGAGCAAAAGAGACAATGAGAGTGGGTTTGAGAAAGAGAGAGCAGAGGAGGGAATGTTTGTGTATGAGTGGGTGTAATGGAAAAACGGGTTATAGAAGTTAGAGAAGAAACTATAAGGAATAAAGATTGAAAAATAGAGAGGGAGGGAGTTAGAGAGATTAAAGAGAGGGAGTGACTGAGGTAGAGATAGTGAAAGAAGTAGAATGAGAAGAAAGAATGAAGATAATGAAAGAGGAATAAGGAGCGAGGAAAAGAAAGAGAGTGACAGAGGTAGAGAGTGTGAGTTTGAAAGAGAAGGAAAGAGAGAGGGAGTGGGAAATAGACAATAAGGAAGAGGAAAAGAGAGAGGGAAAATAGAGGGGAAGGAGAAGAGAGAGAAAGAGATAGAGGGAAGGAAAGAGAGTGTGTGAGAGTGAGTGAGGGTTAGAAAGTGGGAGAGAGGGAAATATGGATAGAGAGAGAAAGGAAGAGATTATGGGTCTTTCTCTCTAGATCTCCTTCACCCTCTCACGCTTGTTCTCTCTTTCGGTCTCACTCTCTCCTCTATCTTTCTTACTCCCTCAATCTTGCTCTCTCTAGGCCTCCCTTATGAGCTCACCCTTCTCTCTCCATCTCACACAGTGATACACTCTCTCCCTCTCTCAAGCTCTCTCCCTCTTATCTTTAGATCTCTTTCACTCTCTCACACTCATACACACCCTCTCTCTCGCTCTCAACGTTTTATCTCTCCTTGTCCCTCACTTCTTTCTCATATTTCTCGAATTCTCTCACACTTCTCTTGCTCTCTCCTTCTCTCCCTCTCTCCTTCCATCTCCCAAATTCTCTTTATCTCACTCTCCTTTCCTTACTCTCATTCCCACTCTCTCCCTATCTATCTTGATCCCTCCCTCACTCTCTCTTTCATTCTCTCACACTCTATCTCTCTCTTCTCTTCCACCAACCCTTGCTTACACTCTCTCTCCCTTCCCACCCTCCAGTATCTCTTTTAATCTCTTGTCCTGCTCTCTCTTTCCGTTCCTTATATCTTCTTCTCTCCCTCACTCTATTTTCCTATTTCTCCCTGGATCTCATTCACTCTCTCACTACTGTTCTTCTCAATGCTCTTACTCTCTCCCTCTATCTTTCTTAATGCCTCATTCGTGCCCTCTCTAGGTCTCCCTTATGTAGCTTACTCTTCTCTCTCCGTCTCATACACTCATACACTCTCTCACTCACTCTTAATCTCTCTCCCTCTCACCCTCTTTAGCTCAATATTTTGCTCTCAATCTCACTATATGTTACCGTTTTTCTCTTTCTCTCTCACTCTCTCCCCTCCCTCCCTTACTCCATCTCTATTATGCTCTCTCACCTCTTTCTCACTCTCTATTCTCTTTTCTATCTTATACTCTCTTTTACACTCTACTTTGTTGCTCGCTCCTCTCTCTTTTCTTTTACTTTTCTCTCGGTCTATCTCCCTCTCTCTCTCTCTCTCTCTCTTGCTTCCATCCCTCCCTCTCTCATTTTCTCACTTCTCTACCTCTCTCCCTCTCCTTACCTTTATCCCTCTCTTTCTTGCTCCTCTTTCACACTATACCCTCTCGTTCTCCCCCACTTCATACCCCTCACTTGCTCTTACTCGATCTTCCCTTAGACTATCTTCTCACTCTCTCTTCCTTTCTCTTTCCTGCTCTCTCTTTAAACCCTCTCACTACCTCCTTTTATCTCTTTTTCTCACTCTCTCTCTTCCTCTCTCTCACTCTCTATTCCACCTCTTTTTACCTCTCTCTCACTCTCTCTTTTGTTCTTTTTTGATGCTCCCTTTATCCCTCACTGAGTCTCTCTCACTCTCCCTCCTACTTTCACTCCCTTCATCCCTCTCTTTTTCATGCTCTCCTTACCTCCCTCTCTCTCACTCCCTCTCTCACTCACTCGCTCTTTCCCTCTCTCCAAATCACTCTTCCCTTACTCTCTTTTCTCTCTATTTCCCTCCTGCACTCTCTCCCTTTCTAGCTTCTCTTCCTCTCTCTTTAGTTTCACTCTCACCCTTACTCCCTCATTCCCTCTCTTTTTCTCGCTCCATGTTCACTCTATCTCATTTACTCTCTCTTCTATGGCTCTCTCTCCTCGCTCTCCCTCTCTCCACAACTCTCTTGTTTCCTTCCCTACCTCCCTCTCTCCCTTTCTCGCTCTTCTTTCTTTTTCTCACACACTCTCCCCCTCTCTCCTTCTCAATCTCTTCCAGTTCACCCCCTCTCTCACCTACTTAGCCTCATTCTCTACCCCTCTCTCAATCTCTCTCACTCTATCCCTATTTATTCCTTTACTCTCTATCCTCTCTCACTCTCTCTTCCTCTCTCTTTCCGACACTCTTCCATTCCTTTGACTCCCTTCTTCTAACCTCTCTCATTCTCACTCTTGCCCTCTCTCGCTCTTTTATATGTTTATGCTTTATCACTATTTCTTTCTCTATTTCTCTCTCTCTTCCTCTCTCACAAACACTCTCTATTGCTCTCTTTCATCACTCTCTTATCAATTTACTCACTCTTTCTCTCCAACCATCAATCACTCACTTCCTCCCTCCCTCTCTCCCTCTTTCATTTATTTAGTTTTTTAACTCCCCCTCTCGCACTCCCTCTCTCTCCCTCCATATCTCGCTTTATATCTCCCTCTCTACCTCTCACTAACAATCTTTGATCTATCTTTTCTAAGTCTCTCTTTTCTCTCTATTCTGCCTTACCCTCTCTCCCTCCCCCGCTCCTTCTTCATTCCCTATCTTCACTCCCTCTCTCTCTCTCACTCTCTATTTATCTCTCTTTGTTGTTTGTTTGCTCTCTTTAGCACTCTCTTTGTCTCTCTCTTGCTCTTTCTACTTTACTTACTCTTTCTCTCCCTCTATCTCTCATTCTTTCTCACCCACCTTCCCTCACACACTCTCTCTCAATTCTTGCAATATCTCTCACTCATTTTCTTACTCTCCTTGTCATCGCTCCTCTCTCTTCCTCTATCCCCTACTCTCCCTTACTCTCCCTCCTTCCCTCTCTCTCACACACACAGGCTATTCTCTCCTTCTATCCCTCCCATGTACTTCCTCTCAACCCTTCCATCTATCTCTGTCGCTCTCTCTCTCACATTCATTACCCTCTTCTTCCTCCCTCCCTCCCTCTCACTCCCTCTTGCTCTATCATCCCCCCACTCACTTCTCTCTCTATTTATCTCTCTTGCTCTCTCCCTCCATCACTCTATCTCACTTAAATCTCCCTCAGTCCATCTTTCTCTTTCTCACTTGTTGTCTCTCTTACTTTGTATTATGTTGGCCTCTCTTCTCTAATTTTTTTCTCACACACTATCTCCCATAAGCATTCTCTCTTGCTCCTTCTCTTGCTTTCATTCACTCCCTTTCAATTCCCTCAATATATCTTCCCTCTCCCTTTCTCTCTCCTCTCAATTAAATTTCACTCTCGTATTCCCTCTTTTTCTCACCCTCTTTTCTCTGTCTCTCTCTCTCTGATTCTATATGCTCCTCACTCTACTCTTTATCTCCACTCCCTCTTTCTCTTACTCTCTTCTCTGCAAATTCTCTCACTCTATCTCCTTCTGTCGCTCCCTCCCTCTCTTCAATTTAGCTCAATCACTTCTTCTCTCTTTCTCACTCATTGTTATCTCTTTCTCACTTACTCTCCGTACTGTTGTTCCATCTTCTCTCACTATTTATCTTTGTCCATCTTCCCACTCTCTCTCCTCTCTCTCCCTCCTTCCCTCTCTCTCTCACTCACAGTTTCCTATCTCTCTCTCTCTCTCGCACATTCTCTCCCTCTATCCCTCTGTCCCTCTCCCTCTATTTTCCCTCCCTTTCTCTTGCTCTATCTACCAGCATTATATTTCTCAATCACTCTATCCCTCTCTTGCTTCCTCTATCTCTCTATTTCTTTCTCTTACCATTCATGCTCCCTCTCTATTATATCTTTCTTTCTCTATCTTTTTATGTTGCCCTTTATTCTCTCTCTTCCCTCCCTCTCTGTCTACACTCTTTCTCACTCTCCCTCTCTCCCTTCTTCTCTCCTTCAAATCCCTCCCTCAGCCCTCTCTATCTTTCACTCTCTCCGCCTCATCTTTGTCTCATTATTACCAACCTTCTCTCACACATCTCTTCCTCTCTCTGCCTCCCACTTTCACTCCCTCCCTCCCTCTCTCCTTTTCTCTCCATATATCTCACTCTCTTTACCTTACTCTTCTTCTCACTCTCTCTAACTTTATTTAAAAATTTCTCTCTAACTACCTCGCCCACTCTCTTGCTCTTCATCTCTCACTTCTCTCCTGCTTCTTCACTCTCGCACTTTCATCTCTTTTTTATTATTTCTCAATTTATTTCTTTCTCCCTCTCCCAGCACCTCTCCCTCTCTTCCTCTCTCTGCGACACTCTCTCCTCTCATTTTCTCTCTCTTTCTCTCAATCCCCATTACTCTCCATGATGTCCTCCCACCTTTTCTTTCAACCTCATAACTTCTCTCACATTTTTTCTCTCTCAATCTCTTTATTTCCCTTCCGATCTCCCTTTCGTCTCTTCCCTTTCTTACATACCCTTCTTGCTTTTTCTTCGTCTCTAGACATACATATATACATACATACATAAATACATACATACATATATATATATATATATATATATATATATATATATTCTCTCTCTCTCAAAAAATCTCTGTCTCTATTTTATTTTTCTCCCTCTCTCTCACTTATTACCTTGCTTTCCTCTTTCTCACTTGCTCTTTCATTCTTGTTTTTTCTCTCTTCCCTCACTCATTTTTCTCTCTCTATTTATTGCTTTTTTCCCTTTTCTTGCTCTCAGTCTCTCTCTCCTCAATTTCACTCACTTTACTCCCTCTCTTTCTAACTCTCAATTTTCTCTCTCGTGAGCACTTTTACTATCTCCTCTTTTAGTCTCTCTTCCCTCTCTCCTCTCACTCTTTCTCCTCCTATACCCCCCACCGCCTCTCTCTCATCCCTCCCTCCCTCTCAATCACCCTCTCTCCCCCCTTCCTTGCTCTTACCCTCCCCTATCTCTCACTCATTCTCCTATTTTGCCTCCATTTTTTCCTCTAGATCACTATGTCTTGCTCTATCTTCCTTCACACTTCTCTCTCTACTTTTCTAACTCTCTCTACATCTATCACTCCCTCTCTTCAATCACTCTCACTTCCTCCCTCTCTATTTTACACTCTTTATTCCTAATCATTCTTTTACTCACTTTGATTACTCTATTTTTTATTACACTCAATCACACGCACACACTCCCTTTCTCTTTATCTTACTCTCTCTCAGTCTATTCAATCCCACTCTTCATCTCTATATCACTCACTCTTAATCGGTTTCAATTCGTTCTCATTCTTTGTTCCATCTCTCTTCATATCTCTCGTTTATTGCTCTCTATTCTCTCTCTCTCCTTTCACTCTTTCCCTCCATATATCCCCCACTCTCTCTCCCTCACTCTCACAAACTTTCCTCCTTTATCTCTATGTATATCTCTAACCTCTCTTTTTCACACACTCTCTCCCTCACTCCCCCTCACTCTCTCCCTCTCCATCTTGATCTTTCTTCATCTCTCTCTTTCACTCATTCTCTTGCTCTCCTTCCCTCTCTCCCTCCACACACCTTTTCTTACTATATTTTTCCTTACTTTTTCTTTCTAATTGTGTCTCTTTCTCTTTCTTAATCCCTCACTCTTAAATATCTCTCAATCCATCAGTCTATCTCTCCATTCTCTATTTTTTATATCTTGCTCTCTTACTCTTCTCTCTCTCAATCTCTCTTTTGTCACTGACATCTCTCTTTCTATGTCCCAATACCGCACACACTCTCTTCAACATTTGTCTCTTTCAATCCCTCTCTCTTCTCTCTCTCACTCATTTTTCTCACTTTCTCATTCTTTTACTCATACTCTTTACCTCTTTCACTCTCTTTCTTTTCCTCACTCCTTATTCCTCTTTCATTATCTTCATTTTTTCTTCTCATTCTACCTCTTTCACTATCTCTACCTCGGTCGCTCCCACTCGTTTAATCTCTCTCACTCTCTCTATCTCTCTATTTTTCACTCTTTATTCCTTATAGTTCACGCTCTCACTTCTATAACTAGTTATTCCATTACATCCACTCACACACAAACATTCCCCCCTCCGCTCTCTCTCTCTCTCTCTCTCTCTCTCTCTCAAACCCACTCTCATTGTCTCTCTTCCTCTTCTTTTGCTCTCTTTCCTTACACTTTCTTCTCTCTCTCTCTCTCTCTTGCTTCCTCTATTCTATTTCATTCTAACTATTACTCCCTCCCTCCATCTCTTTTTCACTCTTTATTCTCTCATGCTCTTTCTTTTATTGGTCTCTCTTCTCTCTCTCCTCTCGCTCTCTTTTACTCTGTCCCCTTCTCTCTTGCACTATCTCTCTCCTTCCCCCTCTCTCTCACTTGTCCCTCTCTCTCACACAAACGGCCTCTCTTTCTCTCCCTCTATCCCTCCTATGGACTTCACCTCAACCTTTCCATCTCTCACTCATTCATCGTCCTCTTCACCCTCCGTCTCTCCCTCTAACTCACTCCTTCTTTATCTATCTTCTCCCACTTTATTTTCTCTCAAATTTTCTCTCCCTCTCACCATCACTCCCTCATATAAATCTCTCTCACTCCCTCTCTCTTTATCACTTTTTGGTGTCTATCTCTTACTTGTATTTGTTGGTCTCTCTTCTCTTTCTTTCTCACTCCCACTATCCCCACAAACAATTTCTCTTGCTCCCTCTCTTGCTTTCTTTCACTCATTGTTCAAAATATCTTCCTACTCCCTTTCTTTCTCCTTCTCTCTATTAAATTTCACTATCACTCTTACTCCTCTCTATTGTATTTTACTCTCACTCTCTCCCTCTCTTTCTCACCCTCATTTCTCTGTCTTTGTCTCTCTTGCTCTCTCTTCTCCTCATTCTTCTTCTCTTTATTTTTCGCCCTCATTATCTCACTCTCTTCTCTCCCAATTTTTCTCTGACTCTCTCTCCTTCTGTCTCTCCCTCCCTCTCATCAACTTAGCACACTCCCCTCCCTTCTTCTCTCTTTCTCACTCTTTCTTATCTCTCTCTCACTTACTCTCTATACGTCTACTCCATCTTCTCTCACTATTTCTCTTAGTCCATCCTCCTAGTCTCACTCCTCTATCCTCCTCCCTCCCACACTCACACTTTTATCATTCTCTCTATATTGCACTTTCTCTCCCTCTCTCCCTCCTCTCTCCCTAGCTCCCCTTACAACTCTCTCACTCTTTATTATTCATTCATTTGCTCTCTCTCTCTCTCCCCTTCTCGCTCACTCTCTCTTGCTCTATCTTCCAACACTATTTATTTCTCTTTACACTCTCTCCCTCTCTTGCTCACTCTCACTCGTAAATCTTTCTCACAGCCTCTCTCTATCTCTCCATTTCCTTCTTTTTACCACTCATGCTCTCTCTCACACTCTCTGTTATCTTTCTCTATTTCTCTCTATTTCTCCCTCTCTATTTCTCTCTGTATCTTCCTTCTCTATCTTCTCTCACTCTCTTGCTCTCCCTCACTTCCACTCTCTTCCTCACTCTTTCTCATCCTCTATCCCACATTGTGTCTCTCCACCTCTATTAATTCAATCCCTCCCTCTATCTCCTTCTCTCTATTCTATCCCCCTCCCCTCCATCATTACTTTGTCCCTCCCTCCCTCTCCTTCCCCATCTCCCTCTCTTACTCTCTCTCTATCTCTAGCCATTCTTCTATTCTCTCTATCTTTTTAACTGTCACTCACTCTCTTACCCCATCATTCCTCAGTCTTTCTTCTCTCTTTATTTCATTTTCACTATCTATCATTTTCTCACTACTGCTCTCTCTGTAATCCATCTTACTCCCTCTCTATCTCTCCTTCTTGCCCACTTCATCAATCTCTCTCTCACCCTCTCCATTTAACTTTATCTCTCTATCTCACACACTCTTACAGTCTCTCTCACACACGCACGCTCTCAATCTCTCCTCCACTCTCTCTCCCTCTCTCTCGCCATGTTGCTCTTTCTCTCAACTCCATCCTCTCTCTCCATTTCAACATCATTCTCTCTTCTCTCTCAATACCCATCACTATTACTCTCTCTCCCTTGCTCTCTCTCCTCGTTTTCTATTTCTTGCACTCTATCCTCTTTTTCTATATTATGGTCTTTTGCCCACTTTATTGTTGCTCTCTCTTCACTATTTCATCTCACTCTTTCTTTCCATTTATTCCCTGCTCTTTTTCCCTCTCTATTACTTACATCCCTCCTGCTGTCTCTTTCTCTCTTTTCTCTCCCTGCCTCCTTCCTCCCTTACTTCAACCCTCCCTCCCTCTCTTTACCCATCTCCCTTTCTGTCTCCCTTTCTCTTACTCTCTCTCTCTCCCTAGCCATTTTTATATTTCCCTATCTCTTTATGTCTCACTCACTCTCTCTTACCTCAGACTTTCTTCACTTTATATTTCCTTTTCACTCTCTATCACTCTCTCCACTCGCTCTCTCCTTCTTTGCTCCCTTCCTCTCTCTTTTTCACCGTTTGTTCTCTCTTTCACATTTATTTCTGACATTCCTCCATCCTTTTCTCTTATGTTTCCCTCTAACTATCTCTTCCTCATATACACACACAATCTCTCATACTCAATCTCTCTCGCCCAATCCTTCACACGGACTCTCTCGTTCCCGCTCTCCAACTTTTTCCCTCTCAATCCCTCTCTCCTCTCTCTCATTGTTTCTCACATACTCTTACCCTTCTCTCTCTCCCTCGCCTCTCTGTCTATTCTATCACTAGCTCCCATTTCCTTATTCATGTTCTCACTCTCTCCCTCTCTATCTATATATCTCTCTTAATCCCTCCCTCTCTCTTTCCTTCCTTTTAATGCTCTCTGTCTCACTCTTCTCTTCCTCCCTCCCTAGCCCATAGTCTCTCTCACTTCGCACCCTCCTGATATTTTTTTTCTCGTCTCTCTCACTCTCTCCCTCTATAATTCTTACTTTCTCATTCATGCCCTTTCTATATCTCCCCTTTATAGCCTACTCTTCTCTCTCCATCTCACACACTCTCTCACTCTCTCTCTCAATCTTTCTCCCTCTCACTTTCTTTAGGTCCATGCCCTATCCTCTGTCTCACTCTCTCTTACAATCACATTCTTTCTAGCTCACTCTCTTCTATCTCTCCCTCGCTCAAACTTTCTCTCTTCACTGTCTATCCTCTTCTCAAATTTTTCTCTTCCTCTCTCTTTTTTCCACTCTTTGTTGCCTTTTTATATCTTATACCCTCCTTTACACTTTACTTTGTTGTTTTCGTTTCAGTTCTTCCTCTTATTCTTTCTCTCATTCTATCCTCCACTCTGTCTCCCCCACTCTCTTGCTTCCATCACTCGCTCTCTCTTTCTCTCTCTTCCCTCCCTCCCTCCCTCCCTCTCCCTCGCTATCTCCCTTTCTGTTTCCTCTCTCTTACTCCCTCTCTCTCACTATTCTTCCATTCTTGCCCTCTCTTTAACTTTGATTCTCTGATCTAACTAAATCTTTCCACAATCTCACTTATCACTCTCTCTCCCATTCACTCTCTCTTTAAACCTTCTCACTTCTTCATTCTGTCTCTCTTTCTCCCTCACTACCTCCATCTCTCTATCTTTCTATTCTATCTCTCTTTATCTCTCTCTTGTTTCTCTTCTTTCTCTTACATTTGACCCTCGCATTATCCCTCACCACCTCTCTCTCTTGCTCTTCTTCCCTCTTTCAATCCCTTAATCCCTCTATCACACTCGTCTCTCTCTTTCTTGCTCCCTCTCTCGCTCGCTCAACCTCTCCCTCTCACTCCCTCTATTCCCTTACAATCTCTTTTCTCTATTTGACTTTCACACCCTCTCCTTGTTTAGTTTCACTCTCACTCTTACTCCCTCGCTCCCTCACTCTTTCTCACTCTATGTTCACTCTCTCGCACACACTCTAACTTATGTTTCCCCCTTTTCTCTCACCACTTAATTTTTCTCTCCCTCTCCTCTGTCTCTTGCTTTCTTCCTTTCCTCCCTCTCTCTCCATCTCTCTTTCTCTCTCTCAGACATACTATCACTCTCCCCCTCTCACATTCTTCTGGTTCATTCCTACTCTCTCTCTCAACATCACATTCTCTACCCCCCTTCTCTCCCTCTCGCTCACTCTCTCTATATCTTCCCTCACTCTCTTCTCTCTCACTTTCACTTACTGTCTCACTCCCACTCTTCATTTCCTCTCACTCCCCCATTTTTCTCCTTTTTTTTACTCTCTCTCCCTCTCGTTCTTTTCTCTCTTCAAGAAATCACTTTTCTTTCTCTTTTACTCTCTCCTTCTCACTTTCTCTCTCACACACACTCTCTTGCTCTCTTTTATCACTCCCTCCCATATTTTTACTCGCTCTTTCACACCAACTATCGACCAGTCTCATCCTCCCTCCCTCTCTCTTCTCCCACCTTCTATCTCTCTATCTCCCTTCTCCCTCTACCACTCCTTATATCCTCCTCTATATCTCCCTCTCTCTACCTCTCACTTAGAAACTTTTGCTCTATCCTCCTTGAGTCTCTCTTCTTTCTCTATTTCTGTCTCACTATATCTCCTTTTCACCCTCCAGCTCTCCCTTCAATCATTATCACCCCCTCCCTCTATCTCTCCGTTTCTAGTTCACTCCCTCTCTTGCTCACTCTCTCATTCTTAATTTCACTTCGTTTTATCATTGCTTGCTCTCTCTTGCATCCCCCTTCCCTCTCTTTCTTTTTCACCTATCACCCTCTTTTCTCTCTTTTTCCTCACCCTTTCTCTCTCTCTCTCTCTCACTCTCACTCTCTCACACACTCTCTCTTAATTGCTCTCACATCTTGCTCTCTCCCCTCAAATCCATCTCACTATTTCTTATTTTCTCTCATACATCTCTTTCCTCTCGATCCTTCCGTCTTTCAATCCTTCTTCCCTCTCTTCCTACATCACTCCCTACCTCACAATTCTCTCTCTTCTCTTGAGAGGGAGGGATCAAGAGGAAAGAGAGATGTATGAGAGAAAATAAGAAATAATGAGATGGATTTGAGAAGTGAGAGCAAGATATGAGAGCAATTGAGAGTGTGTGTGAGAGAGTGGAGTGAGAGAGTGAGAGAGAAAGAGTGAGTAAAGAAAGAGAAGAGATGGAGGGAGGAGAGAGAGAAATCGAGAGAAAAAAGAGTTTGGAGAGAGGGAGTGAGGGAGAGAGAGCAGGAGTAACAGTGAAATTCGAGAGAGAGGGTGGGAACGAGAAGGGGAGAGAGCGTGTGTGTGTGAGAGAGTGAACAGGAGAGTGGAAGAGATAGAGCTCATGTGTGAAAGAAAGGGGAGGGAGAGAGGGAGGGAGGGTGTGAAAGAGGGAGGAATGAAAGAGGGAGGAAGAGAGAAAGAGAATGTATGAGAATGTGAGAAATAATGAGATAGAGATAAGAGTAAGAAAAAGAGGTGATAGAGAAAATTAGTAATAAGAAATGGAGGAGGAAAGAGAGAGTGGGAAAGAGTAAGAATGAGAGTTGAAGAGATTGGGAGAGAGTAAGTAAGAGAAGATATGAGGTTGAGAGAATGGGATGTAGGAAATCATGGAGTGCAAGAGGGAGGAGAGAGATAGAGAGAAAAAGGGAAGTACATGGAGAGATGGTTAGGGATAGAGTAGGAAGGAGGCGGAGAGGAGAAATAAGAAGAGGGAGATAGTGCACAGGTGTGAGAGATAGGGAGAGAAGAGCAACAAAATCAAAACTTAGTGAGAGCAGGAAAGAGAGAGCAAGTGATAGAGAGAGGAAGCAAGAGAGAAGGAGAGCGAGAAAGGCAGCGAGAGGAAGGCTCGGTCAAGGAGCAAGAGTGAATGATGGAGAGAAAGAGAGAGAGAGATAAAAGAGGAGATAAGAGAATGAATGAGAGATAAAGAAAGAGATGGGAGGGTGGGTAGGAAAAGTGAGAAAGAGAAGAGAGGGTTAGTGAGAGGCACAGAGGAAAGGAGAGCAAGAGAAGGAGCGAGATAGTTTGAGAGAGATATCAAGAGAGAGAAAGAGAATGAGGGGATGTAGAAGTAGAGGGAGGGAGTGAGAGAGTGTGTGAAAGAGAGAGGGAGAGAGAAATAGGGAGACATGTAGAGGGAAGCAGGAAAGTGTGACAGGGAGAGAAATAGTTGGGGATATATAGAGAGGAAGGGTGAAAGGAATGAGTGAAGAGAGAAAAATAGAAGAAGGACAGGTTAAGAGTGAGAGTGATATAGAGATGAAGAGAGGGACTGAGAGAGAAAGAGCAAGAGATGTACTAGGAGAGAAAGAACGAGGGAACAAGAAGAAGAGAGAGTGGGTGTGTGTGAGTGAGAGTAGTAAAAGAGAGAACAATAGAAAAAAGAGCAAGAACAATTGAGAAAATATAGTGAAAAATAGATAGACGGAGGGAGTGAGAGGATTGAAGAGAGAGGGAACAAGAGAGGAAGAGAGATGGAGAGAGAAATATAGATAGAAGAGAGCATGAAGGATGATAGAGAAAGACAGTGTGATAATGGAAAAGCAGAAAAAAGAATAAGAGAATGAGTGAGAGAGAGGAAGGGAGAGATAGTGTGAGCAAGTGAAGTGAGAGAGGGAGGGGATGAGAGGGAGGCAGAAAGGGAGGAAGGAATGGAGGGTAAGTGATTGAGAAGGAAGAGGGTGGGTGGGATGAGAGAGAGAGTGTGTGGTGGATAGAGGAGGAGAAAGAGCAAGAACAAAGAGGGAATATGTTGCAATAGAAGTGATAATATGAGCGAGCAAGAGAGTAGCAAGAGTGAGTGAAATTAAAGAGAAAGAGAGGGAGGAAGAAAGAGAGAGAGAGCAATAGAGAAACTAAATGAAAGGGAAAGAAGGAGAAAGAGAGATAAAGAAAGAGAGACAGGGAAGGAGAACAAACGAGAAAGTGAGAAAAAGTGGGAGGGGGAGTACGAAATGGGGAAAGAAGAGAGAGGGAGAAAAAGAAGAGAGATAGCGGGAGAGATATAAAAAGAGATAAAATAGTTATAAGGCATTACAGAGAGAGCAAAAGAAGTTAGAGCATGAGAAGAGAGTGAAAGAGAACAAGAGATAGTGAGCAAAGGAATTAGAGAGAATGAGATGGAGAGAGATGGAGAGGGTGAGAGAGATGGGAAGAGAGACGGAGGAAGGGAGGGGGAAAGAGAGGTCGAGAAAGTTTGAGTTACATATAAAAGAAAGAGAGAGAGATAGCAAGAAAGACAGAATGAGTGAGATGGGGAAAGAAAGCAATAACGAGAGGGAGAGAGATAGTGAGAGAGAGAAGAGAAGAGTTGAGAAGAGAGATAGGTGGATGGGAGGGAGGGAGGGATGGAGAAAGAGGGAGGAGGAAGGAAAGAGAGAGTGTGTGAGAAAAGTGAGGGATGAAGAGAGAAGAAAGTGAGAGAGCTAACATCAGAGTGAGGGAGAGAGTTAGAGAGAGGGAAAAAGATATTGGGAGAGAGAGAACAAGAGTCATATCATGAGAGTTAGAGAGACATCGATTGAGATGGGGAGGGTGAGGGGGGAAGGAGAGGAGAAAGACAGAGTGTTTAAGAGAGAGAGAGTGGGAAAGAAAGAAAGAGAGAACACCGACAGAGAGAGCTTAAGAGAATGAGATTGAGAAAAAGAAGAGCAAAAGAATAGAGGTGAGGGAGAGAACTGGAGTGGGAAGAGAGTGAGAGAGGATAAAGAGAGAACGAGTGAGAGAAGAGGGAAAGAGAGAGGGGAGAGCAATTAACGTGAAAGAAAGAGAGAATAAGAGAGAAAGATAGAGAAAGAGATATAAATATAGAGGAAGAGAGAGGGAAAGTGAGATTAGGATAAGGAGATGTTGAAAGAGAGAGAGAGAGAGAGAGAGAGAGAGAGAGAGAGAGAGAGAGAGAAGTGGGAGTTAGGAAGAGGGCAACAGAGTGAACAAGAGAAAGAGCTTGAGAGAAAAATATTGAAAATAAAAGAGAGTGAAATAGTTAGTGTGAGAGAGAGATAGAGGGAGAACAAGAGAGAGTGAGAGAAGGAACAAGAGAAAGCAAGAGAGAGATTAAGGAAGAGGGAGCGAGAGAAAGGGAAAGAGAGGATGAGGAGGGAAAGGAAATGTGATTGAAAGTGAGAAACAATGAGAGAGAAGAGGGAAGAAGTGAGAAGAGAGAGGGTTGTGAGAGATAAAGAAGGAGACAGAAGGGAGAGCGAAAAAGAGTGTGGGATAAATGAAGAGAAAAAGTGAGCAAAGAAATAAGAGAGTGCATCAAAAGAGAGAGAGCAAGAGAGAGAGCCTGAGAGATCGAGTGATTAAAAAGAGATAGAATGGA
>JAKZJZ010000948.1:0-34098 GCA_022702705.1 Papilionanthe hookeriana x Papilionanthe teres | reverse complement strand
CGAAACGCCGCGTGTCGCGCTCCCATTCGACGCCGCCACGCGAGTCGGCGGCCGGGCCCGCGGTTCTCGTACCGTCTCCGCAGTCCGGCCGCGATCACGGCCGTCCGTGCGCGCGTGTATCGAATGGACGGCATCCGTTCATCGTCCCAAGTGTTCTCGCCGGGAGCCGTCCACACTAAATCCCTACAGATCTCGCTCGATTCTCGATGGATTTTCATGTTCTTATGCTCTCATGGATTCGTCTTGAAGAGACGAACACATCTATACGGCTAACATGCATTGAAACTAAGGCATTTGAAATGGAGAATCTCCGGAAGCTCGGGATGAATAGTTAACTCATACCTTAGCTCGGAGAAGTGTGGCTTCGATGCGAGAGTTGTTGCACCTTCGATTGGGTCCCGCGAGCTCCGGATGAAGTCTCACGGTACGGTGAATTGCACTAGCTATGAAAGTGACCACGGCCGATCACAAAGCTTGGAGAGCTGGAGCAAGCTGGGTGGCTTGGAGATGGGGCTTTCGGTGGGAAACTTCTCCTCTTGGTCCGGTGAAGGTGTAGGACCGGTCGATTTGAGGATTGGCTCGTTGTGGCAAAGTGTCCTGGTTTTGGGTGGAATTTCGGTTGAGAAATTGGGCTCTGTTGGTGGGGATTAGGGGCAAATTGACACTGGGGATCATCTGCTCTCAGGATGGTGAAGGGTTTGAAACAATTTTGGCGAGTTTCGGCGAAGGTTTGTGCTTGGCTCTCCTTTGGCCGAGAGGGTGAGGGGTTTAAATAGGAGAGGGTGGAAGGCCTCCCAGGGGGAGTTAGGGCTTGGGATCGAGTTGCTACGAGTGAGGAGAAGATCGGCCGTGGTAGCCGACTGGGGATGGGGCGGCTCGGCGAGTGAGAATTTCAATGTTGGCTCACATGTGAACTTTCGGCCATGGTGTTTTCCGGCGGCATCAGTGGCCGGCCGGCCGGGCATGGGTCACCCTCGAGGTCGGGTGGGTCGGGGGCTGGAGGTTTGTACTGATCGATTGGCCATGGACATGTGTAAAGGCTTTGATCCGAAGTGGAATGGGGCATGGCTAGATTTGAACCTAAATGGGTCGACCCACCCATTTGAGCTAGGTGCACCACCCGAGGCACTGGTTTTGGTCGAGGGAAAAGTGATTTGGCTCGAGCATAATCGGTAGGGTCGAAGTCACGCATCCAAGCACGATTGGGCTTAAGCATGGTTTAGTGGAAACATGGAAGTGGTTAATCACCTTTAGGAATTAAGGAAAGAGCCTCCTCCTTTTGCCCAAAATGGCATGGTGACATGTAAAGAGGCTCTCATGGCTTGCATATAGGCTTATGCATGGCTCCATAGCTCCATTTGGCTTGGGAAAAGTAAAGTCGATTTCATGGAAATGGATTTAAGGAAAATTTTAGTATTTAGGGGTGATTTGGCATGAGGCTTCATTTGGAATAATTCAATGATGATTTTAGGACTTAGGTAATGGATTTAATTAAATGGATGACAAATGGAGATGTCATGTGGGCTTTAGGGTAGATTTGGGCTTTTGAATTTTGAAGGAAATGGGCTTTTAAGAAGGTTTAAGGGAAGTGGGCTTTTAAGTTTAAGGATGTGTTCATGGATGGGAATTTTTGTAGAAGTTTGGGCCAAATAGTTGTTGGTTTTGGTTTAGGGATGTTTCATGAATAATTTGAAATAGATTTAAGGTGGTTTGGGTTTGAATTGGGTTGAATTTGGGTTTATTTGGTAAATGGGCCAATGTAGGTCAAATTAGGCTAACTTGGGCCAATGTTGGGCTAGGGTTGAAATTGATGTAAAATAAATGTTAAGAAATGTTTATGGGAGTGTTTCAAAGAGGTTTTGGCTCTGGTTGGGTTTTAATTTTGGGGTTTGGGCCTATTTGGGTTAGATTTGGGTTTAGGTCGAAATTGGGCTTTTTGATTTTGGGTTGAATTTGAGTGGGGTTTGGGTCAAAATCTTGGGCAAATCATGTTAGTGTTTTGTTTATGAGGATGTTAAGGAAGTTTTAGAAAAGATTTGGGGTTAATTGGAGTTGAATTGGGTGAGTTTGGGTTAAGTTTGGGTCATGGGTCCAAATTTGGGCTTTAAGGCCCAAAGTGAAAGTGGATCCAAATGTCAATCAAATTGGACTTGGATTTGGTCTAAATTGGTATTGGGAATGTTGAATTGAAGTTTAGAATTGAATTGGACCAAAATTGGGGTCAATTGGGTATGTTTGGTTTGACATTGGGTCCACTTTGGGTTAAAATGGGTCGATTTGGGGGTTTTGACAAAAGTAGGGTAAATTGACAAAATTGGCCCATGGTGTAGTTGGACAAAATGAAATTGGGAATATTTGGGATTTTCTGGAATTTTCTGGGAATTTTCTGAATTTTTGGATTTTTAGGCCAGAAGGGTATTTTGGGTATTTGGAGGGTATTGGGGGGTTTTCTTGGAATTTTTGGTATTTTTGGGTATGGATGATCAATTTGAGTGATGTGGAGGTGTTTGGGATTGATTTTGGAAGATTTTAGGTAATTTGGAGATTTTGCGAAAATTTGGGTAATTCGAGGTTTTGGGTAGGTTTAGTAGGTGTAGGGTCCAGGGGTCAAAAATTGAAAATTTGGGAAATTGAAGATTGGGTGAATTTGGGTGGGGTGAAATCATTTTGGTTGAGCCATGAAGCCATTCAAGCCCATATGAGCCATGAAAGGACTCATTTGAGGCATTCATTATGTTGTTCTAACCTCTTAGCGAGGGCTTAGGGGTTAAGGACCATCCATGTGAATCACCTACATGAGTCGGGGAGGTCAAGTTGGGTATGGGTGTGGTTTTAGGAAGTGTGTGGAAATGTAGTGTGTAAGTGTAGTGTATAAGTGTAATGTGTGTGTAAGTCGGCCCCTTCACGGACCAGGGCCGCTGGGGCGAGTCCTAAGGCGAAGAGTCACATAGGAACTCATCCTTTAAACTTCCATATTTGATTTCGACCCTCTAGGTGATTAGGGGTCTATAGTCGAGTTTGTGGAGTTTGCGGGGAGTTTAGAAGTGGTTTGAATTTCTAAAAGGCGGGTCCCGATTCTAGTCCTCTAAGATAGTCGAAGGAAAAGCCTGAGGCTAGATCCTAGCACTAAAAGAAGAAGGGAAGACCTCATCAAAAATGAGGTCAACGAGGATCAAGCCTGCTCTAAGTATGGAGTAGGACACTGGAACAATTTTGGCGAGTTTTGGCGAGGTTTGTGCAACTCTTTTTCATGGCAGTGAGGGGTCGGGTTTAAATAAAGGTGGTCGGAGAGCCTCGCGGGGATGGTCGAGGGTTGGGATCGAGTGCTTACGGGCATGGGAAGAACGATCATGGTGGCCACTGGGGATGGGGCGGCTCGGCGGGTGAGAATTCCGAGTTTGGGCTCACATGTGAGCTCTCGGCACAGTGGTTTCCGTGCGGCTGCATGGTGGTGGCCGGCCGGTCTCGAGGTCACCATCTTGGCCGGTGGGGTCGGGGCTTGGCATTAGTGTAGTCGATTGAGCATGGACATGTGTAAAGAACTTGGATTAAAATGGCATGGGGATATGGCTAATCTTGGCTAGGTTTGGTCGACCCATTTGTTTGAGTTAGGTTCACCTCCCCATGGCTAGCCTTGCAGTGAGAAAATCGAGTTAGGCTAGGCTGGTCGAAAGGTGGTGATGTCCTTATCCAAGAATATTTGGATTAAATCTTGGTTAAGGGGTATCATGGGTGAGGTTAAAGACTTTTAGGAATTAAGGAAAGCTCTCTCCCTCTTACCCGATGTGGCATGGTGACATGTAAAGAGGCTCTCATGGCTTCCATGTGGCTCATGCATGGCTTCATGGCTCATCTTTGGCTTGGGAAAAGTTAAGTTAATTTCATGAAAAAGTGTTTAAGAAAATTTTGGTATTTTGATGGGAATTTGTATGGGGCTTAATTTGGAATGGCTTCATGATGAGTTTTGAAACATATGGATTGATTTAATTGAAAATATGGTGTAGAGCAATTGTCTTATGGGTTTTGGATTGATTTTGGCCCTTTGGATTTTGGTGGAGATGGGCTTTAGGAAGGTTTCATGTAAGTGGGCTTTTAAGTTTAAGAATGAATTCATGAATGGGAATTTTGTAGAAGTTTGGGCCAAATAATTTTTGGGTTTAGTTTAGGGATATGTCATGAGTGATTTGAAATAAGTTTGGAGTGATTTGGGTTTGAATTGGGTTGGATTTGGACCTTTTTGGTAAATGGGCCAATGTAGGTCAAATTGGGCTAACTTGGGCCAATGTTGGGCTAGGGTTCAAATTGATGTAAAATTAATGTTGGGAAATGTTTATGGGAGTGTTTCAAAGAGGTTTTGGCTTTGGTTGGGTTGTGATTTTGGGGTTTGGGCTTATTTGGGTTAGGTTTGGGTCATGGGTCCAAATTGGGCTTTAAGGTTTTGGGTTGAATTTGAGTGGGGTTTGGGTCTAAATTTTGGGCAAATCATGTTAGTGTTTTGTTTGTGGGAATGTTAAGGAAGGTTTAAAAAAGATTTGGGGTTAATTGGAGTTGAATTAGGTTAGTTTGGGTTAGGTTTGGGTCATGGGTCCAAATTGGGCTTTAAGGCCAAAAGTAAAATTGGATCCAAATGTCAATCAAATTGGACTTGGGTTTGGTCTAGATTGGTGTTGGGAATGTTGAATTGAAGTTTAGAATTGAATTGGACCAAAATTTGGGTCAATTGGGTAGGTTTGGCTTGACATTGGGTTCACTTAGGGTTAAAATGGGTCAAATTGGGGTTTTGACAAAAGTAGGGTAAATTAATAAAATTGGCCCATGGTGTAGTTGAACAAAAGGAAATTGGGAATATTTGGGATTTTTTGGAATTTTCTGGAAATTTTCTGAATTTTTGGATTTTTGGGTCGAGAGGGGTATTTTGGGTATTTTGAGGGTATTGGGAGGTATTTTTTGGAATTTTTGGTATTTTTGGGCATGGATGATCAATTTGAGTAATGTGAGAATGCTTGGGATTGATTTTGGGGAATTTTGGGTGATTTGGAAATTTTGGAGGATTTCAAGGGTTTTCGGTAGGCTAGGCGGGTATAGGGTCCCGGGGGTCAAAAATTGAAAATTTGGAAAATTGAAGATTGGGTGAATGTAAGTGGAATGAAATCATTTTGGTTGAGCCTTGAAGCCATATCAAGCCCACATGAGCCATGAAGGGACTCATTTGAGGCATTCACTATGTTGTTCCTAACCCTCTTACGCGAGGGCTTAGGGGTTAAGGACCATCCAGTGTGAATCGCCTTCATGAGTCGAGGAGAGTCGAAGTTGGTGTCGGCATATTTTTAGGTCGTGTTTTATTTTGAAGAGGGGTCGCCTAACGAAATCGTCGGCGAATTTTTAATTTAATTAAAATAAATAATTTGAAAAGTAGTATTTGATTTTGAAAATAATTTTAAATTTGAAGGTTTTAAGATATGAGATTAAGCCGAGCCTCACATCCCAAATAGTTTATATAAACGAGCACCGCACCACGAAGCAGTGTATCTATCCCTAAGGATAGACACACTTGCTTGATGGTGGGGCTTGATTAAATAAACTAGAAGATTAGTGACATCCGTTTGGTCGCGAACCAATTTTATAAGCCGAACAAGTTTCCCACTGCTTAATATGAAAACATTAAACGGGGTTTATATTACACAGGTTCTTTAAAATTCCCTATAAGGGCAAGCCCCTATAGTTAATTACATCTTAAGTGACGGGAATCACCTAAGAAAACTCTCGATAATAATCGATGATTCTGCTTTCGAGAATTTCGAAGTTTAAGGTTTTCGAAGATTGAACTTTGGAGTTTCGATAGGGAATGGATCAAATTTTTGGAACATTTTGTTTTGTGAATCCAAAGGAAGAAAGGTAGGAGAAATCAGCGATTCGAAGTGAACTTCGATAATTTCCCGACTATCCTATCGTTTGGCTTGAATTTAGGAAAGTCCTAATGTTTATTTGATATTTCGATCTTGCCGATTTCAATTAATTAGGGCTTATATTTGTATGATAAAATCAAACAAATAGCTCAGAAGATGTGAGGGTTTATTGTCGTATCGGACGACTACCTCGGAATCCTAAGACCGGTTAGGGCTTAATTTGCAATGCAAATGCCTAACGAAGAGTTGAGGATTTATGTTGCACTAGGCGAGCTACCTCGAAGTCCTATGGCTTGGTTGTTTTAATTCTAGGAAAGTTTTGCTGAAGTAGACTCGAGGTTTCTGTGATGACGATGGTCGTCTTGCCCACCATGCTCCGAGCTCCTTGTTGTTGCGGAGGTTTAGTTTTAGAAACCATAAATCGGGAGTTGAGAAAAGTGTTTTGGTTTAGAGAAAATCTTAATTTCCGGGTGTTTTTTATGTTTTATTTAAAACAAATCTTAAAGTTGATTATAACGACACCGGTTAAGATCCCACGGTTCCATCCTTCGGCATCATTATTTTTATCGGATTCACTTAGTCCGGATGAATTTGCTAAACTCAGTTGAATGAGTTCCACACTTTCATTTAGACAGTGGGAAATCCCGTTAGCAACACGTAGGTTACATCATCCGAGGTATTCACGATCATCCAACGGGACGTTTTAATTTAGTTGTAATTGTAGTTTTGTATTCTGTTTGTGATTAAATTTTGAGTTGTTTTATATTTTGAAATGTTGTGGCGGTGAATTTTATCTTGCAATGACTTTTAACTTAATTTTGGTTTCTGTTTTAGGGGCTATCCTAAAGGTGTGGGTTTTCATGCTACTGTTGTTTTATCATGCAAGAAAAGTAAAATGCATTTCGCGATAAAGTAAATTGCAGGGAAGTAAATTGCAAGAAAGTAAATTGCAATAAAATAAAAGCGTACATGGAGGGTCTTCCCGTCATCCCAAGCTGCACTTAAAACACAATTAGAATATTTAAGCAAGTTCCTAGGTAAAGCTAAGGGAAAGGTTATGGTTTTCTACCAAATTCACAATCCTATAGCTAGTCGTCTCCTATGACGTCTAGGTTCTTTGGGTTTTGGTTTAAGGACGATTTTCTTCATCGAAGAATAATCAAATTCGATTGTTCTTATAAATATCCTATCATATTGAGGAAGTGCTTAAGAAGGATCTTAAACATCTTTTCGATATTTCTAGGATTATTTTAAGTCCGAATGAATTTAATTATATAAATGAATCGATCGTCGAGGTTTTCGAAGTCTTGTTAACTTGCTCGGTGAACTAGGACATTTGAATATCCTATGAGTGAAGTAACACTCCATTTAATGTTTCATTTAGGAGTTATAATAATCAAAGCTTTCGAGGGTAAATTAGTATTCAAATGATTTGATTTAAGTTAAAGGGTTTAAATTTGGAATAGTGTTCGAGTTGCTTTATATTTAGTTTAATTTAATTTAATTTGATTTGATGTTTAATTAATTTGATTTAATTTAATTTAATTTAATTATTTAATTTAATTTAATTTAATTTAATTTAATTTAATTATTTAATTTAATTTAATTTTTTAATTTAATTTAATTTAATTATTTAATTTAATTTAATTTAATTATTTAATTTAATTTAATTTAATTGTTTAATTTAATTTAATTTAATTTTAATTAATTTAATTTAATTGTTTAATTTAATTTAATTTAATTATTAAATTTAATTTAATCTTAATTTAATTTATCTTTAATTTACTTTATTTTTAATTTTAATTGAAATTTCAAAAGATTTTAATAATTTAATTAAGTCTTTTAATATTTTAAATTTTGAGTTATCATTTTAATTAAAAATTGAGTATTAGTTGATATAATTAATTTAGGGATTTTTAAATTAAAGAATAAATCTCTTCCTAATAAAGATCCCTTATTTTAATAATTCCAATTTTATTATTCTTCCAAATTTAATCTATTATTTAATTAAAGTTTAATCATTTTAAAATTATTTAATGGGTTTCTACCCTTTAATTATTTAAATTTCAATCATCCAAATCAGATTAGGATCAAATATTTTACTTGTTGATTTTTTATTAAACCTAAAGTTTTAATTAAGGATTAAAGATTAATTACCATTTTACCCTTTAAGCTTAATAATTTCATAACTCATTAAATTGAATTCAAATGAACCTGAAATTTTTATGTGACTTCACTCATATGTCAATAAAGACATGAGAGGAGAAAATGTGATTTTTTCTGTATTTAATTTATTTATATAATTATTTTTGGTGGAAAATAGAGATTTTCAAGGAAAATTTGATAACATGACCAAAGAAAGTTTCTGTCCTTAAGAAAATTAGGGGACATTCCTAATGACCAGAGAAGCACTTGGACCAATTTTGGTGATTTTTTGAATTATATTATTTTTATTATAATTATTTTGAGTTTTGGAGTGTTAATTAATTTAAAAATAAAATAAATGTTGAAAAATGGATTTTATATTTTTCAAAAATCTCTCTGATATCAAGGAAACCAGAGAATCAAATTTTGCAATTTTCTGATTTTTCTATGATTTATAATAATTATTTTAGTGAAAATGCTAGAAAATACATTTTTTTAATTTTAAAATTACCCTAGGGCTTTAAAATTTAATATCTCACTAAATAGACTTAGGAAAAATGTGGGATTTGTTCCTAAGTGATTAAAATTCAAAATGTGACATTTTGGTGAATTTTATTATTTTTGTGATTTTTATTATTTTTTAATTATTAAAAATATTAAAATATTATTAAAAATCAACTTTTTTAGAAAATTGAAATTTTAATTTTCTTAGGTTCCCCTGATATCAGAGAGGCTCCAAAACCAATTTGGTGAATTTTTAAAAAGTATTTTAAAAGTTATGAATTTTTAAAGTTTAAAATGGCTAAGTGGCTTAATCGACCCGATTAGTGGGGCTAACCAAGTCCAATTGACCTCAAATTTTTATGGTGGATTCCTCTGATCCTAAAGGTCAGTGGAGAATTGATTTCAAGTCAATTTGATACCTAGTTAACTCTAATTAATTAAAGACCTATTTTGGGTGTTTAAGCCGATTAGGGTTAATACGAGTGAATTAACTCGAGTCCTATTTTTCCTAGGGTTCTCTGGTCATAAGGAACATCACCAAATATTTCTAGAATTTATTTCACAACATGCTAATTTTTGGAATTAAAATACTCAAAACAACAACATGCATTTGAAAAATAAATAACTTTTCACGGAGATGGCCTCGACCTTGGAAAATTCGGGGAATGTTCCCGAGTTCGGAGGCTTAAGCTCCTATGGTCTCATGCCATGGTGAATTGTATACATGCATGGAGAATTAAATGTATGCGAGAGAGTAAATAAATCATAAAAAATAAAATACTTAATTAAATTAAATGATTTCTTTTCCACATTATTCTCCTACTGTTCACTTGAGCAAGGGGGTATTTTTATTTTATTTTTGTGATTTTTCTACACAAAGATATGGATTTTTGAAGTTTAGGGAATTAAATAAATAAGAAAATACCCTAATTTTCTATTTATCCACGCGGCGCCGGCGAAACCTCGGCGACTCACGAACGCACGCGCGTCGCGCTCCCGTTCGACGCCGCCACACGAGTCGGCGGCCGGGCCCGCGGTTCTCGTGCCGTCTCACGGTCCGAGCGCAATCACGGCCGTCCGTGCGCGCGTGTATCGAATGGACGGCATCCGTTCATCGTCCCCGAGTGTTCTCGCACGAGAGCCGTCCACACTTAAATCCACTAAGATCTCGCTCGATTCTCGATGGATTTTCATGTTCTTATGCTACTATGGATTCGTCTTGAAGAGACGAATACATCTATACGGCTAACATGCATTGAAACTAAGGCATTCGAAATGAAGAATCTTCGAAGCTCGGGATGAAGAGTTAGCTCATACCTTGGCTCGGAGAAGTGTGGCTTCAATCGAGAGTTGTTGCACCTTCGATTGGGTCCGGCAAGCTCCGGATGAAGTCTCCTGATGCAGTGAATTGTGCGGATATGATTTCGACCAAGCCGATCCACAAAGCTTGGAGGTTTGGAGCAAGCTGGGTGGCTCGGAGATGGGGCTTTTGGTGGTGGACACCTTCCCTGGTACGGTGAAGGTGTAGAGCCAATCAATTTGGGAATTGGCTCGTTGTGGAGAAGTGTCCTGGTTTTTGGGCTAAAGTTTGAGCTCGAAATTGGGCTCGGCTAGAAGGAATTGGAGGTTGGAATTCGGTGGGGATCGGGTGCTCTATGTGTAGAGAGTGATGCGGAGTGATTTTGGCGAGTTTCCTTAAGGTTTTTGTTTCGGCTCCTCCATGGCCGAGAGGGGTGGAGTTTAAATAGGAGAGGGTGGAAGGCCTCTCGGAGGGAGTTAGGGCTTGGGATCGGTTTGCTGCGAGTGAGGAGAAGATCGGCCATGGTGACCACTAGGCATGGGGCGGCTCGGCGAGTGAGAATTTCAATGTTGGCTCACATGTGAGCTCTCGGCCATGGTGTTTTCCGGCGGCATGGTGGCCGGCCGGCCGAGCGATGGTCACCATCTTGGTCGGGTGGGTCGGGGGCGGGGTTTAGTGTAGGCGATTGAGGTTTGACATGTGTAAAGGAGTTTGATTTAAATGGAATGGGAGAAGGCTCACTTTGGCTTGGTTTGGGTCAACCCACCATTTTGGGCTTGGTGCACCCTTCCAAGCTCGATTTTGGTGAGGGAATCATTTAGGTCGGCTAGAAGGAATGGTGAAGTCTCAATCCATGATGAGGTGGCTAAACATGGTTTAGTGTGTGACATGATTAAGGTAAAAAAGGGTTAAAGGAGGTTTAAGAAAGAACCCCCTCTTCTTGCCATAAATGGACTAATGACAAGTCAAAGCCCTCATGGCTTCATGTGGCTTGAGAATGGCTTGTTCATGGCTTCATTTGGCTTGGGAAAAGGTTGATTTGTTTCATGAAAAGGGTTTTAAGAATTTTGGATGTTTTGATGGAAATTTGTATGAAACTTGATTTGGAATAATTTGATGGTGACTTTAGGACTTAGGTAATGGATTTAATTAAATGGATGACAAATGGAGATGTCATGTGGGCTTTAGGGTAGATTTGGGCTTTTGAATTTTGAAGGAAATGGGCTTTTAAGAAGGTTTAAGGGAAGTGGGCTTTTAAGTTTAAGGATGTGTTCATGGATGGGAATTTTTGTAGAGGTTTGGGCCAAATAGTTGTTGGTTTTGGTTTAGGGATGTTTCATGAATAACTTGAAATAGATTTAAGGTGGTTTGGGTTTGAATTGGGTTGAATTTGGGTTTATTTGGTAAATGGGCCAATGTAGGTCGAATTGG
Source organism: Papilionanthe hookeriana x Papilionanthe teres (assembly GCA_022702705.1). Classification (NCBI taxonomy): domain Eukaryota; kingdom Viridiplantae; phylum Streptophyta; class Magnoliopsida; order Asparagales; family Orchidaceae; genus Papilionanthe; species Papilionanthe hookeriana x Papilionanthe teres. The sequence continues at coordinate 22,812 of JAKZJZ010000948.1, read as the reverse complement.
GCTAACTTGGGCCAATGTTGGGCTAGGGTTGAAATTGATGTAAAATAAATATTAAGAAATGTTTATGGGAATGTTTCAAAGAGGTTTTGGCTTTGGTTGGGTTTTAATTTTGAGGTTTGGGCCTATTTGGGTTAGATTTGGGTTTAGGTCGAAATTGGGCTTTTTGATTTTGGGTTGAATTTGAGTGGGGTTTGGGTCAAAATCTTGGGCAAATCATGTTAGTGTTTTGTTTATGAGGATGTTAAGGAAAGTTTAGAAAAGATTTGGGGTTAATTGGAGTTGAATTGGGTTAGTTTGGGCTAAGTTTGGGTCATGGGTCCAAATTTGGGCTTTAAGGCCCAAAGTGAAATTGGATCCAAATGTCAATCAAATTGGACTTGGATTTGGTCTAAATTGGTATTGGGAATGTTGAATTGAAGTTTAGAATTGAATTGGACCAAAATTGGGGTCAATTGGGTAGGTTTGGTTTGACATTGGGTTCACTTTGGGTTAAAATGGGTCGATTTGGGGGTTTTGACAAAAGTAGGGTAAATTGACAAAATTGGCCCATGGTGTAGTTGGACAAAATGAAATTGGGAATATTTGGGATTTTCTGGAATTTTCTGGGAATTTTCTGAATTTTTGGATTTTTAGGCCAAGAAGGGTATTTTGGGTATTTGGAGGGTATTGGGGGGTATTTTTGGAATTTTTGGTATTTTTGGGTATGGATGATCAATTTGAGTGATGTGGAGGTGTTTGGGATTGATTTTGGAAAATTTTAGGTAATTTGGAGATTTTGCAAAAATTTGGGTAATTCGAGGGTTTTGGGTAGGTTTAGTAGGTGTAGGGTCCGGGGGTCAAAAATTGAAAATTTGGGAAATTGAAGATTGGGTGAATTTGGGTGGGGTGAAATCATTTTGGTTGAGCCATGAAGCCATTTCAAGCCCATATGAGCCATGAAAGGACTCATTTGAGGCATTCATTATGTTGTTCTAACCCTCTTAGCGCGAGGGCTTAGGGGTTAAGGACCATCCATGTGAATCACCTACATGAGTCGGGAGGTCAAGTTGGGTATGGGTGTGGTTTTAGGAAGTGTGTGGAAATGTAGTGTGTAAGTGTAGTGTATGTCGGCCCCTTCATCGAGACCGGGCCACCGGGGCGATCTGAGGCCGAAGAGTCACATAGGAACTCATCCTTTAAACTTCCATATTTGATTTCGACCCTACAGGTGATTAGGGGTCTATAGTCGAGTTTGTGGAGTTTGCGGGGAGTTTAGAAGTGGTTTGAATTTCTAAAAGGCGGGTCCCGATTCTAGTCCTCACAAGATAGTCGAAGGAAAAGCTAAGGCTAGATCTAAGCACTAAAAGAAGAAAAGGAAGACCTCATCAAAAATGAGGTCAACAAATGGACCCCCGATAGGTGTGGTGGTGACGGAGCACACCGCGCGTATTGGTGTTGACCGAGCGATCAACAAAGCCAACACGGATGTCGAGTGACGAACTTAGGACGAAGTAGAAGAGTTTCTGGCTGGGGAGTGTCGAGTATATCTGCGGGCTGGAGATTCTTGAACTCTCGGCTGGGGAAAGGAAAGGAGGTGAATCCCAAATCACATGATGCGGGGAATTTCGATTTAGATTTTATTTTGCTTCAATTTATGTTTTGATGTGTGAGTTTAAATTTTAGTTTGGAGTTTCGATTTAGATTGAAGTTTGTCGAAAATTAATTTGAGGGATTTGATTTGAAATGAAAATTGGAATTTTGAGGTTTTAGATGTAACATCTCCGACCTCGAAAGAAAATTGAATTGATTAGATTGAATCGTTGCAATGAGAAGATATCTCGGAGCAAAGTGGTGTTGGATGTAAAATCCTTAACCTCGAGAGTTTGATTTTTGATGTATTTCATCGCGATAGGGAAAGAATCCTAAAGCGATACGGTCTCGGATGTAAATTCCTTGACCCAGAAGTTTGAATTTTGATGTATTTCGGTGCGATAGGAAAAGAATCCTAAAGCGGTGCGATCTTGGATGTAAAATCCTCGACCCAAAAGGTTTGAATTTTGATGTATTTCGGTGCGATAGGAAAAGAATCCTAAAGCGGTGCGGTCTTGGATGTAAAATCCTCGACCCAAAAGTTTGAATTTTGATGTATTTCGGTGCGATAGGAAAAGAATCCTAAAGCGAGTGCGATCTTGGATGTAAAATCCTCGACCCAAAAGTTTGAATTTTGATGTATTTCGGTGCAATAGGAAGAGAATCCTAAAGCGGTGCGGTCTTGGATGTAAAATCCTCGACCCAAAAGGTTTGAATTTGATGTATTTCGGTGCTGATAGGAAAAGAATCCTAAAGCGGTGCGATCTTGGATGTAAAATCCTCGACCCAAAAGTTTGAATTTTGATGTATTTCGGTGCGATAGGAAGAGAATCCTAAAGCGATGCGATCTTGGATGTAAAATCCTCGACCCAAAAGGTTTGAATTTTGATGTATTTCGGTGCGATAGGAAGAGAATCCTAAAGCGGTGCGGTCTTGGATGTAAAATCCTCGACCCAAAAGTTTTGAATTTTGATGTATTTCGGTGCGATAGGAAGAGAATCCTAAAGCGAGTGCGGTCTTGGATGTAAAATCCTCGACCCAAAGGTTTGAATTCTGATGTATTTCGGTCTGATAGGAAGAGAATCCTAAAGCGGTGCGATCTTGGATGTAAAATCCTCGACCCAAAAGGTTTGAATTTTGATGTATTTCGGTGCGATAGGAAGAGAATCCTAAAGCGGTGCGGTCTTGGATGTAAAATCCTCGACTCGAAAGTTTGAATTTTGATGTATTTCGGTGCGATAGGAAGAGAATCCTAAAGCGGTGCGGTCTTGGATGTAAAATCCTCGACCCAAAAGTTTGAATTTTGATGTATTTCGGTGCGATAGGAAGAGAATCCTAAAGCGGTGCGGTCTTGGATGTAAAATCCTCGACGTCGAATTTGAAAGTTGATGAGATTTGATGTTGAATTCGATTGAGATTTGATTTGAGATCTGAGAAGATCGGATTTGAGATTTGATAGAGAGTTGAATTTGAACTTGATTGAGACTTGATTTGAACTTTGGAAAGATTGAATTTGGAAATTTGGAAATTTGGAAGGATGAGTTTGAACTCGATTGAAACTTGATTTAAGATTTGATTTGAAATTTGAAAGATCAAGTTTGAAACTTGATCGAGATCGGATTTGGATTTTGATTGAGAATTTGATTTGAGATTTGAAAGGATTGAAATTTGATTCAGAATTTGGAAAGATTGAATTTGAAATTTGATTGAGAATTTGATTTGGAATAGAAAACAAGGAAAACTTTATTATCATGATTTTATTTATTTTAGCACATTTTATTTTTTTTGGGTTCGGACCCAATCATAAGTAATTACTTCACCCGTGTTTCTTAGGGATGAAGAATTCATTCCTTCGAAACATCAGGTAGCGTAATATTTTTCAAGTATCGTCAGTTGATCGGAAGCATATGTCGTTCTCCACGGCAATTCACTAGGTCGGTAGGAACCTCCCGAGTATCTTGCTTCGACCACGAAACGGTCCTTCCCAAGTGGGTTCGAATTTTCCTCCTATCTTGCGGTGTGCGAGAATAGGTCTCTTGAGAACGAGAACTAAGTCACCAACTTTGAAGGTTCTCGGGCGGACCGGTTTGTCATGGGCTTGAACCATCTTAGCTTGGTATAGTTCTAAATTCAGTTGCGCTGCAAGTCTTTTCCCTTCAAGCTTTCTAATTCTTCGAGTCGTAGTACGGCATTTTCTTCGTCGTGATCTTGTTTGCAAGTGCAATTACGAGTGAAGGAAGTTGAACCTCTAAAGGTAACACTTGCCTCGGACCCATACACCGGAGCGTAAGGTGTAGCTTGAGTAGGAGTTCGAAGGTTGTCCGGTAGGCCCATAAGGCTTCTAACAATTTCTCGTGCCAATTTCTCTTATTATCGTCCGGGGTTTTCTTTAAGATTTGAACGAGAGTTTTATTAAAAGCCTCGGCGAGGCCGTTTGCTCTTGGGTAGTAAATTGTTGAGTATCGCCGGTCGATTCCGTGTCTCACGACAAAATTGTTGATTTGTGTGCTTCGAATGCGACCCATTATACGAGATGATCTGCGCGGCACTCCGAAACGGTAGACAACTTGGTTCTTGAAAAGCGCTAGCACGTGGTGTGCTTTCACTTCTCTAAGTGGAGCCTACGCCCACTTGGAAAAGTAATCGCATAGCTGCAAGAATGAAACGATGTCCTTTTGAAGATGGTGGTTCTATCGGACCCACTATATACGTGCCCCAACATTCGAATGGCCGCGACGCAATTGTCGGGTGTAGCACATTTGGAGGTTGATGTAGAACCACTCCGTGCACTTGGCATTGGTGACGGCTCTTGGCGATTTTCATGCGGTCGGTCATCATCGAGGGCCGGTAGTACCCTAGTCTTTTAATTTTCATCTTCATCTTTGGACCCGTGGTGAGCGCCACGGAGTCCGAATGCACCTCTTTAACAATTTCACGGGCCTCGGACCCGCTTAAGCACCTTAGCCGCATTTGATCAAAAGACCTTCGTATAATGTGTTGTTTATTAATGCGTAAGAACGAGTTCTTTTCTTGATACGATGGACGGCGACTATCGTCCAGTAGCTTTCTGTTTGCGGGTAGTCTATCGATGGTTGTCTCCGATCTTACGTGTTTTACATCCTTCTTCATGTTGATTCTTTTTCTTTTGCGATTTGTGTATCATGTACATGTCGGCTGTGATAGGACTGACGTCAGTGAGCCGACACTTCCATTGATTCATCTTGCAAACGAGGCAAATTCTTTTGCGAGACGGGCTAAAGCATCTGCTTAAAGCATTCTCTTTTCTAGGAATTTTGTAGATTGTCACATTTGGAATGCGTTCCAGCAATTGTATGGCATCTTGGAAGTATTGTTCGAGTCTTGGTTTAAAAATTCTGTATTGTCCGACGATACGTTGAATGATTAAGCTGTGAATCCCCGTAGATGTTGATGTCCGTTATCCCCATTTGAATGGTTAATTCCAATCCCGTTATGAGGGCTTCGTATTCGCTTCGTTGTTTGTACACGGTTACGTCGAGTGGTAGGAGTATCTTAACATCCCCGCTCCGGTGTTATAAAGATTAGCCGATTCTGCCTTACCGGGCACTATCACTTGCGATTCTTCGTCTTTGTGTGCTTGAAGATGCTCCGTCGAAATACAATTCCCAACGTCGATCGTCGAGGTCTTCTAGGTTCATTATTTGTTCATGCGGCGGATCGTCGTTGAGAGGAGATTCGGCCGGCAAAGGGTGTCTTTGCGAGGAAGTCTGCTAAGACTTGTCCCTTTACGGCACGCGAGAGGCACGAAAGTTATATCGAATTGCGATAATATCATTGACCATACGGCAAGTCTGTCGGAAAGTGTTGGACGAGTCATCGAGTATTGCAATGGATTAAACTTCGAAATCGAGTTGACCTTATGAGAAAGCATGTAGTGCACGAGCTTTTGAGCGGCGAAGATCGGGGCCAAACAATGCTTTTCAATTGCGGGATACCTTACTTCCGTCGGAAGTAAACGACGGCTTAAGTAGTAAAGAGCATTTTCTTTACCCTCATCATTGACACAGGCTAACGGGGCTCGAGAGAGTCGTCTAGAGCCGCGGTGTAAAGTATCAGTGGTCTACTGAGGCTCAGGGCTGCTAAGACGGGAGGTGTCATTAAATATTGTTTAATGTCTTCGAAGGCCTTACGGCATTTCTCTTCCCGAAATAAATTTGGCGTCCTTTTTAGCTAGTGCGAGAAAGGTGACACCTACACGACGGGTTTGAGATAAAGCGTCGAAGATATGCCGGCTTCCTTGAAAAGATCGTAGTTGTTTTAAGGTTTTGGGAGGCGGCATTTCTAAGATGGCTTTAATCTTCTCCGGATCGATTTCGATTCCACGATGTCGGACAACGAATCCTAAGAATTTCCGGAGGTGACGCCGAAGGCGCATTTAAGGGATTCATCTTAAGGTTAAATTGTCTTAATCGTTCGAAAACAATTCTCGAATCATACAGGTGGTTTTCCTTTACTTTGCTTTTGATGACGACATCGTCCACGTAGCATTCGACTTGATTGTGGATGAGATCATCAAAAATTCTTGTCATTGCTCTTTGGTAAGTTGCTCCTGCGTTCTTCAGTCCGAATGGCATCACAGTGTAGCAAAATACTCCGATCGGCGTTACGAATGCGTAAGCTTTTCATCTTACGGAGCCATTTTTATGCTGGTTGTATCACGAAGATCCATCCATGAATGAGAATATTTCATGTGTCGAAGCAATATCGATCATCGGTTCTGGAATCGGTAGAGGGAATTCATCTTTTGGACATGCCTTGTTTAAATCTGCGAAGTCCACACAAATTCGATCGACCATTCTTCTTTACGTGGCACCACGTTGGCTAACCGAGTCGGGTATTGTTCTTCGCGGACAAATTTAGCGTCTATTAGCTTTTTAACTTCGGCTATGACTTGTTGTTCGATTTCCAGACGCATTCTTCGGGACCTTGTCGGCGGAACGAAGTAGGATCCACTCCTAGCTTATGGTACTGCAACCTACGAGGCTAATCACGGCATTTCATCGTAGCTCCGAGCAAAACGGTCTTTAAATTCCATTAATAACTTGATTATTTCTTCGGAGTCTTCTTTATTGAGTAAGGAGCTAATAAAGGTAGGTCTAGGCTCTTCGCTAGTACCTAAGTTAACTTCCAGTTAACTCATCTATTGTGGATTTAATTTCTTCTTCGAATTACGGTGGAGCGTCTCGATTTGTAAATCTTCGAGTTCGTCTGTAGTTTCCATGCGGTTTTCATTGGATTTGCAAGTGACAACCAAGCAAAATTCGGTATCGTCAGCGACCTCTTGCGTACGAATCCGAGTCCATACTTTGAATTGGGTGGACGACGGAGTTATTCCATAACTTTTCAAAATGTTGTGATTGGCCTTTTGTCCATTGTCGAGGTAAGAAACCACGTTGAATTAAATTTTGAACACGGGGAGAGTACCACTCAAAAGGTAATTCCATTAATTCGATGAAGTGACATCTTCGAATTGTACATTATTTTCGGTTTTGGAGGAAGAAGCACCGCGGTAGAATTTGATCGGCTTTGCACCGTCACTACGTACCTCTTTGACCTCCATACCCTCGATCTTATTAGAATGGATCGGAGTTAGGGTCATAGTATGTACGTAGTGGTTAATCTTCTCGTACATTGATTTGTATTCTTCGTTCTTTTCATCTTCGAGGGAGATCTTGTATTGCGGCTTCTTTCGACTTATTGTTCTTGCTTCTTGCTTGATTTCTTTTTCTTCTTCGGAACTATCATCCCGATCGACATTGATGGTTGGTTTCTTACGTCCCGATTGTCCTAGTGTCTCTACCACGGCCTCGTCCCCGGCCTCGACCTCGGATGCGAGTTGTGGAGAAACCTTCACCATCTCGCCGGAAGGGAGTGGTGAGTGAGCGGTGGACTAGAACTTCGGGTTCTTCGTTGTCTCGAACTTTCTTTGCTTCATTTGTTACGGTATCTGCGGAGAAGATTGTTTTCTTTGGCGGTGCATAATAAGTCGCATCTTCATGGATTCCAATTTCATGTACGGAGAATGGTTGTAAGTCTCCTTTGATGCCATTGTTCCCCTCATCGTAATATTTGATGCAACGATGCGAGAGATGATGGTACCATCCTGTTTTCATGTATCCATGGTCGGCCAGGTAGAGCGTTGAACGACGTTTACGAATCGATTATATGAAATTTTGCGGTTGTCTTTGCTAAATCACCGGTCTTCATCGGTAGCGTTATTGACCGAGGGCTCTTTCTCCTTTACGGTTGAATCCTCTTAATAACATTTTGTCGGCCTCGAGCTCGCGAGCATCGATTTCCAGTATGCTTAGTGTTCGAAGACTCATTATATTGATTGATGCTCCTGGATCCACCAATACTGCGGAGAGCGTAAACTTCCCGATCGTGGCCGAAATGTACAACGGTCGGTTGTGATCCGGCATCCCAAGTAGTAGGTCATTGTACGTGAAGGTGACACCTCGTCTGTTCCTTTAACGAGCAAACCTCATCTGAGGAATCTCCAGGCCATTTGAGCTAAGCAAATTTCCGGATCAAGTAAGGCCTTGATCGAGCTTCTCTCATCTCCTTTGATAAGATGAGAGCATCGTAGATGCTCGGTTTGGCGGTAGTTTCCTAAGATGGGCTAGCACGTTGTAGTCCACTTTGTTCTCCTGCGTCTCGGCTTCTTCTCGAATGGGTATGTCTTCTGTCAGGGTTGGTTCTTCTTGAACAACCACACGCTTTCCTTTGTCTTTTGGACCCATTCTTGGAGGTAGAACTTTTCCACTTCTTAGGTTGACTTACGTAATTTCTTCGAATCTAGTATTGAGTTTGTCGGTGTCTCCTCCTGAATCGGAATGAGCGGCTCTTACGGATTATCTTCCAAATGCGAAGGCTCTAACTACTATCGTAGCTGGAGCTCCTCGAAACTCACGGATAGATCCGTTGCTTGTTGAACTCTCGTAGCCTCCTTGATGGATGCCTTCTTCGTCATTGTGATCGTCGAGATCATGTATGATTTGAGAATTGTTGTTGGTATCGAAATCGACGCCGGATTGTCGCTAGTTACGTAATCGTTAGAAACGATCAAAACGTAGCCAACGCCATCACCCTTATCATTATATGATCCCACCGAAGTGAGCGGATAATCATACAAAATCGAGAGGTTCGAGGGATTTCTCCCCGAATCGGAAACAACTATCTCAGGATAAGCGGCCCCTAGTCCAGCCTTAGGAATCTCGGTCCCCTCTTCTTCGTCGATTTTCTTCTTCTCTTCGATTTTCTCTGTCGAGGTGGTTCCTCCATCGCAAGTGATAGTACCGGCTTAACGGGTCTCGAACTACGAATTGAAGCTCGCACGAAGCGGTTCGGATGTTGTCTAAAATCTTCTTCGAAGATCTCGTCAGGGCGGTAGTCCATCCATCGTCGGTTGCATAGGGATGCATCGGAATGACGGGATCGGTTGAGATAACATTGACGGAACCTCCTTTACGGGGTTCCTTCATGTACTCCTTCGGGATTGTTATATTTCCTTTCAGAAGGTTGTCGTTGAGCCAACTTTTGAAGGTAATGCGGTCTTCTATCTTGTGCCCGAGCATCCAGATGGTAGGGGCGAAAGTTGGGATCACCTTTCTTGTTGACTTCCTGCGGTCTTTTGGGCTCGCAGCGGTGGAAATACGGAGTTTTCATTAAGCTACGGAACATCTTTGAGTCTTGCTTCATTCTTGAACGGATATTCTCTGCTCGAAGCTCCCTCGATGTACGTTGCGGACGAGACGGTTGTTCATCTTTGCGGAGACGATTGATCATTGGACCGGGGTTCTTGGTAATTTTGTTGTGGTTCTTTGCGGCCGTTACGGTGGTATTTGCATCGGTTGTTTGCCTTTGTCAACTGCTTGCAACGATCCCGGATTTCTTCTCGAAGGTCTTCACGAGCTACCTTGTCCGTCTTGTCGGCAAAACTTAATTGCTTCGCCTCTTCTTGCAAGCTTCCGGCCTTGCTTAACAACTTCTCAAAAGTCTTAATAGTGAATCCCTTGAGGAGAAGTGCTTATCGGGCCGTGAATGCTTTTAAGCAAGATCTCGGCTGCATGTTGTTCTTGCGGTTGTGGTTCACACTTCATACTTAAATTTCTCCATCGAAGTATGTAATCCACTAGAGTTTCATTCGGCCTTTGTTTCTCTACCACTAAATCACTATAGTGATGTGGTGCTGAAGCTCCGACAAATCGCTTAATGAAGAGGCTCTCTAGCTACGAGAATGTCTTTACGGATCCGTTGGGTAATTCGCATACCGGTCGAGGCGATCCACGACGAGCTGCTAACGAGCTTGTCGGAAGAGTAGCGCATCGCTCCGCCGGCATTGCAACAAGCGGCACGAAAGTGTGCAACATGCTTGTCGGGGGTTCCCGGTTCCGTCGAAGGTTTTAAACGAGAGGTGGTACGAAGCCCTTTGGGTATTGGACGGCGTCGAATTCTTCGGGTAAGGTCTACCCGTCCGAATAGATGTCCCGTTCTTCGATTGTGCTAGGGCTTCTCGCACTTTCGTTGTTCTACCGAGTTCTTGATATCCTTTTCGGGGATCATACTTTGTGTTGTATCCTTTTCGGTGGTCATCCCCATGTGACGGATGTAATCTCCTTTCCTCCGTCTACGATGTGAATGACTTCGGGGTGTCTCTCTATGTGGTTGTACTTGACTTTGGAGAGTGGCTAGAGCTACGGCCATCTCTTCCATCCTCTTCGCCATTTGAGCGATCGTGTCGTCCTTTTCTGGTTGTCTCTTCATCGGTTACGGCTCCTCTCTTTCTGTGGTCTGCGGGAGCACCTTGAGAAGATGATGAAGCTCGTGTCTCAACCATGTTGATTTACGCATATTCATTGTCCATGAATTCCGATGAGTCGATCTCGTCTCCGAACTTTTCTTCTCTTTCTTTTGCCAGCCGTCGGATGTCGGTTCTCGGCTTTTCCATGGCATCTTCTAGCGGAGCTTTACGTGTATCTTTGTGGTTGTCATGCGATGGTTGCGGGTCCTTTTTCACGAGTCCCCTTCATCGCGGTAGCACTTTCTTCGGATTCCGGCCTCTCGGCGAGACTTTCTTTCTCGGGCTGCTTGTTTCGGTCTCGATTGCCCCGTAGTGGGACGCCACACCATCCTTCTAGCGACGGAAGGTCTATGACCGGATGGTCCATCGGCCAAATGCTGGAAGGTGGTATCCTCCCTGATCTGTAACCACGATACTACGACGGGCGGGCTAGCCTTCATTCTCTTGCTTGGCTTTTCATCATGACGGCGGGTTCTACTCGGGGCCCGAGACGGGATTTGGCGGCACCCGCCACTATCCTTCGTAGAATTTCGACACGGGGCAATTTTCCTTCTTCGCTAGCTTTTCTACCAAAGTTTGCGGTCGAGCAAACGGCGTAGTTACGATTCTTTTCTTGCGGCTATCGTTGTAGTATGCGGGTTGTGTGTAATGTGGCGACAATCTTGCGGACATTCTCCTCATCCTCTGCGGCGGAGAGGGGATGGAACACTGCTTCCTCCCAAAAGTGGTATGTAGTCGGGCGGTGGTGTATATTACGGTAGCGGTGTATATTACGGCAACTACGGAATTTCCTCCGGGAAGGCGATCTCGGCGGCTACGGCTTCCACTGGCGATCCTTCTATTTCTATTTCTTCTTTGGGTCTTTGTCGGCGACGGAATCTTCGAAGCTGGACCCGATTTCGAAGACAGAAGGTCTTACGGGAAGATCCGTACCCTCCGCGGTAACGGGTTTACCATAGTTACGGATTTCTTTCCCCTTTGATTTGGCGGAAGTCGGGGTAGGTGCGGAAACAACTAGACCGGTGGGGGTAGTGAGAACGGTCCTCTGCGGACGGCGGTACTCCTCCTAGTCGGGACCCTTTGCGGGGAGGAAACTCTTGGATCGACCTGAGGTTGAACTCGAGCGAGTGGTTCCTCGGCTCGGATACCTTGTTCGTCGGTGCAAAGAGGGAGACGTCGGTGACTTTGACGTTCGTGTTTTCAAATCCACGTCCAAATCGGATGACCCCATTGTCGGGCGGCTCATCCTTATAGACGGCGAAGTCCGATCCGTTGGTGAAGGAGAAAATCGGTTTCGGGGCTTCCATTTCACGAGGTAGATTCGGTTTGTCGGTCCGAGCTATGCTTCTTTTCTTTAGGACGAAGAGGAATTGAAAAGAGTCCGAACGCATTCTTTGTTCATGTATTTATCATTTGTTAAAAGAATCACTTATTAGAGGGTTTGTTTATTTAGAACGGAATGTTCAAAGGTGTAGAGAAGGTAAGGAATCCGATTCAGAAAGGAAAAGAAAGTCTTAAGCAAGATTTCCCGACTCGAAGGATCACTCCTAAACTAACACCTATCGGGGGTCCACCCCACCTCAGAAATGAGGTAAAAGGATCTCGGAACCTCTCTGTTTAGGGGTGTCTAAACAGTGGCTCCTAAATCCAGAGAGAATGTTGGCTATACTTGTTCGAGATAGAAATGAACATAGTATTCCAACGGAAAGAAGGGTAGTTTGATCCATTAGGGACATGGATACACTACCGATTTTTGAAAACGGAATTATTTGATTATAATGGAGAGAGGAATTGTCCCGGCGGAGTCGCCGAAATCTGTCGGCATATTTTTAGGTCGTGTTTTATTTTGAAGAGGGGTCGCTAACGAAATCTGTCGGCGAATTTTTAATTTAATTAAAATAAATAATTTGAAAAGTAGTATTTGATTTTGAAAATAATTTTTAAATTTGAAAGTTTTAAGATATGAGATTAAGCCAGACCTCACATCCCGAATAGTTTATATAAACGAGCACCGCACCACAAGCCGTGTATCTATCCCTAAGGATAGACACATCGCTTGATGGTGGGGCTTGATTAAATAAACTAGAAGATTAGTGACATTCGTTTGGTACGCGAACCAATTTTATAAGCCGACAAGTTTCCCCTGCTTAATATGAAAACATTAAACGGGGTTTATATTACTCAGGTTCTTTAAAATTCCCTATAAGGGCAAGCCCCATAGTTAATTACATCTTAAGTGACGGGAATCACCTAAGAAAACTCTCGATAATAATCGATGATTACGCTTTCAAGAATTTCGAAGTTTAAGGTTTTCAAAGATTGAACTTTGGAGTTTCGATAGGGAATGGATCAAATTTTTGGAACATTTTGTTTTGTGAATCCAAAGGAAGAAAGGTAGGAGAAATCAACTGATTCGAAGTGAACTTCGATAATTTCCGACTATCCTATCGTTTGGCTTGAATTTAGGAAAGTCCTAATGTTTATTTGATATTTCGATCTTGCCGATTTCAATTAATTAGGGCTTATATTTGTATGATAAAATCAAACAAATAGCACTAGAAGATGTGAGGGTTTATTGTCGTATCGGACGACTACCTCGGAATCCTAAGACCGGTTAGGGCTTAATTTGCAATGCAAATGCCTAACGAAGAGTTGAGGATTTATGTTGCACTAGGCGAAGCTACCTCGAAGTCCTATGGCTTGGTTGTTTTAATTCTAGGAAAGTTTTGCTTGAAGTAGACTCGGGTTTTGCGATGACGATGGTCGTCTTGCCCACCATGCTCAGAGCTCCTTGTTGTTGCGAGAGGTTTAGTTTTAGAAACCATAAATCGGGAGTTGAGAAAAGTGTTTTGGTTTAGAGAAAATCTTAATTTCCGGGTGTTTTTTATGTTTTATTTAAAACAAATCTTAAAGTTGATTATAACGACACCGGTTAAGATCCCGCGGTTCCATCCTTCGGCATCATTATTTTTATCGGATTCACTTAGTCCGGATGAATTTGCTAAACTCAGTTGAATGAGTTCCACACTTTCATTTAGGCCGTGGGAAATCCCGTTAGCAACACGTAGGTTACATCATCCGAGGTATTCCCGATCATCCAACGGGACGTTTTAATTTAGTTGTAATTGTAGTTTTGTGTTACGTTTGTGATTAAATTTTGAGTTGTTTTATATTTTGAAATGTTGTGGCGGTGAATTTTATCTTGCAATGACTTTTAACTTAATTTTGGTTTCGGTTTTAGGGGCTATCCTAAAGGTGTGGGTTTTAATGCAATTGTTGTTTTATCATGCAAGAAAAGTAAAATGCATTTGCGATAAAGTAAATTGCAAGAAAGTAAATTGCGAAAGTAAATTGCAATAAAATAAAAGCGTACTGGAGGGTCTTCCAGTCATCCCTAGCTGCACTTAAAACACAATTAGAATATTTAAGCAAGTTCCTAGGTAAAGCTAAGGGAAAGGTTATGGTTTTCTACCAAATTCCTAATCCATAGTTAGTCGTCTCCTATGACGTCTAGGTTCTTTGGGTTTTGGTTTAAGGACGATTTTCTTCATCGAAGAATAATCGAATTCAATTGTTCTTATAAATATCCTATCATATTGAGGAAGTGCTTAAGAAGGATCTTAAACATCTTTTCAATATTTCTAGGATTATTTTAAGTCCAGAATGAATTTAATTATATAAATGAATCGATCGTCCGAGGTTTTGAAGTCTTGTTAACTTGCTCGAGTGAACTAGGACATTTGAATATCCTATGAGTGAAGTAACACTCCATTTAATGTTTCATTTAGGAGTTATAATAATCAAAGCTTTCGAGGGTAAATTAGTATTCAAATGATTTGATTTAAGTTAAAGGGTTTAAATTTGGAATAGTGTTCAAGTTGCTTTATATTTAGTTTAATTTAATTTAATTTGATTTGATGTTTAATTAATTTGATTTAATTTAATTTAATTTAATTATTTAATTTAATTTAATTTAATTTAATTTAATTTAATTATTTAATTTAATTTAATTTTTTAATTTAATTTAATTTAATTATTTAATTTAATTTAATTTAATTATTTAATTTAATTTAATTTAATTGTTTAATTTAATTTAATTTAATTTTAATTAATTTAATTTAATTGTTTAATTTAATTTAATTTAATTATTAAATTTAATTTAATCTTAATTTAATTTATCTTTAATTTACTTTATTTTTAATTTTAATTGAAATTTGAAAGATTTTAATAATTTAATTAAGTCTTTTAATATTTTAAATTTTGAGTTATCATTTTAATTAAAAATTGAGTATTAGTTGATATAATTAATTTAGGGATTTTTAAATTAAAGAATAAATCTCTTCCTAATAAAGATCCCTTATTTTAATAATTCGATTTTATTATTCTTCCAAATTTAATCTATTATTTAATTAAAGTTTAATCATTTTAAAATTATTTAATGGGTTTCTACCCTTTAATTATTTAAATTTCAATCATCCAAATCAGATTAGGATCAAATATTTTACTTGTTGATTTTTTATTAAACCTAAAGTTTTAATTAAGGATTAAAGATTAATTACCATTTTACCCTTTAAGCTTAATAATTTCATAACTCATTAAATTGAATTCAAATGAACCTGAAATTTTTATGTGACTTCACTCATATGTCAATAAAGACATGAGAGGAGAAAATGTGATTTTTCTGTATTTAATTTATTTATATAATTATTTTTGGTGGAAAATAGAGATTTTCAAGGAAAATTTGATAATATGACCAAAAGAAAGTTTACTGTCCTTAAGAAAATTAGGGGACATTCCTAACGACCGAGAGAAGCACTTGGACCAATTTTGGTGATTTTTTGAATTATATTATTTTTATTATAATTATTTTGAGTTTTGGAGTGTTAATTAATTTAAAAATAAAATAAATGTTGAAAAATGGATTTTATATTTTTCAAAAATCTCTCTGATATCAAGGAAACCAGAGAATCAAATTTTGCAATTTTCTGATTTTTCTATGATTTATAATAATTATTTTAGTGAAAATGCTAGAAAATACATTTTTTTTAATTTTAAAATTACCCTAGGGCTTTAAAATTTAATATCTCACTAAATAGACTTAGGAAAAATGTGGGATTTGTTCCTAAGTGATTAAAATTCAAAATGTGACATTTTGGTGAATTTTATTATTTTTGTGATTTTTATTATTTTTTAATTATTAAAAATATTAAAATATTATTAAAAATCAACTTTTTTAGAAAATTGAAATTTTAATTTTCTTAGGTTCCCCTGATATCAGAGAGGCTCCAAAACCAATTTGGTGAATTTTTAAAAAGTATTTTAAAAGTTATGAATTTTTAAAGTTTAAAATGGCTAAGTGGCTTAATCGACCCGATTAGTGGGGCTAACCAAGTCCAATTGACCTCAAATTTTTATGGTGGATTCCTCTGATCCTAAAGGTCAGTGGAGCATTGATTTCAAGTCAATTTGATACCTGGTTAACTCTAATTAATTAAAGACCTATTTTGGGTGTTTAAGCCGATTAGGGTTAATGCGAGTGAATTAACTCAAGTCCTATTTTTCCTAGGGTTCTCTGGTCATAAGGAACATCACCAAATATTTCTAGAATTTATTTCACAACATGCTAATTTTTGGAATTAAAATACTCAAAACGACAACATGCATTTGAAAAATAAATAACTTTTCACGAGAGATGGCCTCGACCTTGGAAAATTCGGGGAATGTTCCCGAGTTCGGAGGCTTCAAAGCCCTATGGTCTCATGCCATGGTGAATTGTATACATGCATGGAGAATTAAATGTATGCAGAGAGTAAATAAATCATAAAAAATAAAATACTTAATTAAATTAAATGATTTCTTTTCCACATTATTCTCCTACGTTCATCTGAGCGAGGGTATTTTTATTTTATTTTTGTGATTTTTCTACACAAAGATATGGATTTTTGAAGTTTAGGGAATTAAATAAATAAGAAAATACCCTAATTTTCTATTTATCCACGCGGCGCCGGCGAAAGCCTCGGCGGCTCCGAACGCACACGCGTCGTGCTCCCATTCGACGCCGCCACCACGAGTCGGCGGCCGGGCCCCGCGGTTCTCGTGCCGTCTCTCGGTCCGACGCAATCACTGGCCGTCCGTGCGCGCGTGTATCGAATGGACGGCATCCGTTCATCGTCCCCAAGTGTTCTCGCCGAGAGCGCGTCCACACTAAATCCCACAGATCTCGCTCGATTCTCGATGGATTTTCATGTTCTTATGCTCTATGGATTCGTCTTGAAGAGACGAATACATCTATACGGCTAACATGCATTGAAACTAAGGCATTCGAAATGAAGAATCTTCGAAGCTCGGGATGAAGAGTTAGCTCATACCTTGGCTCGGAGAAGTGTGGCTTCGATCCGAGAGTTGTTGCACCTTCGATTGGGTCCGCGCAAGCTCAGGATGAAGTCTCACGGTGCAGTGAATTGTACGGATATGATTTCGACCAAGCCCGATCACAAAGCTTGGAGAGTGGAGCAAGCTGGGTGGCTCTGGAGATGGGGCTTTTGGTGGTGGACACCTTCCACAGGTCCGGTGAAGGTGTAGAGCCGATCAATTTGGGAATTGGCTCATTGTGGAGAAGTGTCCTGGTTTTTGGGCTAAAGTTTGAGCTCGAAATTGGGCTCGGCTAGAAGAAATTGGGGCTGGAATTCGGTGGGGATCGGGTGCTCTATGTGTAGAGAGTGATGCAGAGTGATTTTGGCGGAGTTTCCTTAAGGTTTTTGTTTCGGCTCCCCATGGCCGAGAGGGGTGGAGTTTAAATAGGAGAGGGTGGAAGGCCTCTCGGAGGGAGTTAGGGCTTGGGATCGAGTTGCTCCGGTGAGGAGAAGATCGGCCATGGTGACCACTAGGCATGGGGCGGCTCGGCAAGTGAGAATTTCAATGTTGGCTCACATGTGAGCTCTCGGCCATGGTGTTTTCCGGCGGCACGGTGGCCGGCCGGCCGAGCAATGGTCACCATCTTGGTCGGGTGGGTCGGGGCTGGGGTTTAGTGTAGGCGATTGAGGTTTGACATGTGTAAAGGAGTTTGATTTAAATGGAATGGGAGAAGGCTCACTTTGGCTTGGTTTGGGTCAACCCACCATTTTGGGCTTGGTGCACCCTTCCAAGCTCGATTTTGAGTGAGGGAATCATTTAGGTCGGCTTAGAAGGAATGGTGAAGTCTCCATCCATGATGAGGTGGCTAAACATGGTTTAGTGTGTGACATGATTAAGGTAAAAAAGGGTTAAAGGAGGTTTAAGAAAGAACCCCCTCTTCTTGCCATAAATGGACTAATGACAAGTCAAAGCCCTCATGGCTTCATGTGGCTTGAGAATGGCTTGTTCATGGCTTCATTTGGCTTGGGAAAAGGTTGATTTGTTTCATGAAAAGGGTTTTAAGAATTTTGGATGTTTTGATGGAAATTTGTATGAAACTTGATTTGGAATAATTTGATGGTGACTTTAGGACTTAGGTAATGGATTTAATTAAATGGATGACAAATGGAGATGTCATGTGGGCTTTAGGGTAGATTTGGGCTTTTGAATTTTGAAGGAAATGGGCTTTTAAGAAGGTTTAAGGGAAGTGGGCTTTTAAGTTTAAGGATGTGTTCATGGATGGGAATTTTTGTAGAGGTTTGGGCCAAATAGTTGTTGGTTTTGGTTTAGGGATGTTTCATGAATAACTTGAAGCAAATTTGGGGTAGTTTGGGCTTGAATTGGGTTGAATTTGGGTTTATTTGGTAAATGGGCCAATGTAGGTCAAATTGGGCTAACTTGGGCCAATGTTGGGCTAGGGTTGAAATTGATGTAAAATAAATATTAAGAAATGTTTATGGGAATGTTTCAAAGAGGTTTTGGCTTTGGTTGGGTTTTAATTTTGAGGTTTGGGCCTATTTGGGTTAGATTTGGGTTTAGGTCGAAATTGGGCTTTTTGATTTTGGGTTGAATTTGAGTGGGGTTTGGGTCAAAATCTTGGGCAAATCATGTTAGTGTTTTGTTTATGAGGATGTTAAGGAAAGTTTAGAAAAGATTTGGGGTTAATTGGAGTTGAATTGGGTTAGTTTGGGCTAAGTTTGGGTCATGGGTCCAAATTTGGGCTTTAAGGCCCAAAGTGAAATTGGATCCAAATGTCAATCAAATTGGACTTGGATTTGGTCTAAATTGGTATTGGGAATGTTTAATTGAAGTTTAGAATTGAATTGGACCAAAATTGGGGTCAATTGGGTAGGTTTGGTTTGACATTGGGTTCACTTTGGGTTAAAATGGGTCAATTTGGGGGTTTTGACAAAAGTAGGGTAAATTGACAAAATTGGCCCATGGTGTAGTTGGACAAAATGAAATTGGGAATATTTGGGATTTTCTGGAATTTTCTGGGAATTTTCTGAATTTTTGGATTTTTAGGCCAAGAAGGGTATTTTGGGTATTTGGAGGGTATTGGGGGGTATTTTTGGAATTTTTGGTATTTTTGGGTATGGATGATCAATTTGAGTGATGTGGAGGTGTTTGGGATTGATTTTGGAAAATTTTAGGTAATTTGGAGATTTTGCAAAAATTTGGGTAATTCGAGGGTTTTGGGTAGGTTTAGTAGGTGTAGGGTCCAGGGGTCAAAAATTGAAAATTTGGGAAATTGAAGATTGGGTGAATTTGGGTGGGGTGAAATCATTTTGGTTGAGCCATGAAGCCATTTCAAGCCCATATGAGCCATGAAAGGACTCATTTGAGGCATTCAGCTATGTTGTTCCTAACCCTCTTGCGAGGGCTTAGGGGTTAAGGACCATCCATGTGAATCACCTACATGAGTCGGGAGGTCAAGTTGGGTATGGGTGTGGTTTTAGGAAGTGTGTGGAAATGTAGTGTGTAAGTGTAGTGTATGTCGGCCCCTTCACCGGACCGGGCCGCCGAGGCGATCCTAAGGCCGAAGAGTCCTATAGGAACTCATCCTTTAAACTTCCATATTTGATTTCAACCCTCTAGGTGATTAGGGGTCTATAGTCAAGTTTGTGGAGTTTGCGGGGAGTTTAGAAGTGGTTTGAATTTCTAAAAGGCGGGTCCCAATTCTAGTCCTCTAAGATAGTCAAAGGAAAAGCCTAAGGCTAGATCCTAAGCACTAAAAAGAAGAAAAGGAAGACCTCATCAAAAATGAGGTCAACAGTTGGGTATAGGTGTGTTTTTAGGATGTGTGTGAAAGTGTAGTGTATAGGTGTAGTGTGTGTGTAAGTCAGCCCTTCTCCAGACCAGGCCACCTGGAGGCGGTCCTAAGGCCGAAGAGTCCCATAGGAAGTCATCCTTTAAACTTCCACATTTGATTTCGACCCTGCAGGTGATTAGGGGTCTACGGTCGAGTTTGTGGAGTTTGCGGGGAGTTAAGAAGTGGTTTGAATTTCTAAGTGGTGGGTCCCAATTCTAATCCTCTAGGATAGTCGAAGGAAAAGCCTAAGGCTAGATCCTAAATACTTAAAGAGAAGAAGAGAAGTCATCAAAAATGAGGTCAACATATATATATATATATATATATATATATATATATATATATATATATATATTTCAAAAGACTTGCCTAGCGAGGCAAGTAGTATATTAATCACCATCATCGATGCAGTTGTGTTCTTACAAAAGGAAGACCTAGCCTATCCCCATGCAACAAAACTGCAAGGGAAGAGGGAGGTGTAGTTTCTACCAAAATTTCACCTTTACAATAACCCTAAGAGGCAAGACAGTGGGCAGGAGCATTACCCTCCCTAGGTATATATGAAAATATTACATTTTAACTCTCAACCAAACCCTTCACTCTATTCAGCCATCTCTGAATGTACCATGGAGCAACTTCGGTCCCTGCGGGAAGCTAATGCGATTAGAAGAATGCGATTCCACGATCGGTAACCTCACATCACGGATCACGACAATTTTAAGGGCCCGATAGATGGCCACCATTTCGGCTTCAAGAGCATCACAAGCATCAACGGGAGAGTAGAAGAACAATAGACATTGCCCCACCCCATTTCGAAAAATGCCACCAATCCTAGCTGCTGAATTTTATAGCTAACATCGGTATTTACTTTGAACCGAGGGGAAGGGGAGGGGACCAACCGGCAACCGGGAGAAAAGGAGGAGGAAAATCCAGAACCAACTTGGCGGATATCTGCGAATTTGTGGTATTTAGTGAGTTTCTTAAAGTAAGTTAAGCAATGAGCAGCAACAAGGGAAGCAGTGACAGAACACCCCTCAAACCTAACCTTATTTCGCCCGTCCGGATAAACCGGGCCACAACACAAGGAACCACCAAGAGATTCACCTTATGCCGGTCCCCCGACACATCGATAGATCAAGCCAACTTAATTGCAAAGTATCCACTCGAATGTCGCTTATAACATGAGTCCAGACCTCTTGAGAGAATGAACACCTAAAGAACAAATGGTCCCCAGATTCTTCCTCCTGCATACATAATTGACAGCAGGAAGGCCCTGTAATTTCCTTTAATTTAAGGATATCATCAGTAGGTATTAGCAAATGTCTTACTCTCCAGTGAAAAGAAGGACATGGATGGAGACGACGGCTTGCTCCACAACTCGAGTCCCCACCCGATGTGATCCCGGGAATAAATTTACGAAAAATAAAGGACCCCAAGCTTTTATTGGAGTTCTTTGTTTGGTGATAAGCTTGTCTCTTTTTTCGGGATGAAAGGGAGTCAAGAGAACCTGCGATAGGCGAGTCGGAAGTTAAGATGTTCCTCGAGTTCGCAATTCCATTGGTTTTCAGACCAAAAGGTATTAACATAACATTTAGATATAGAAGGTCCATCAACATTGTGTGGGAAAGTGAGTTTCTCCCCTCCACACACCCAATTATCTAGCCAAAAATTGACTTGTCCCTCTACCGAGCTCCGGATAAAGGTACGTTCGAGCCTTATCTTTGACCCTCGAGCAATTCCTTCCATAATCTAGAGTCCCCAGGTTTGGGCACCACCGAGAGAAGGGTGATCCTTTCTACAGTATTTTCCATGCATATACTGAGACCAAATGGTATCGTTTGCCCTGAATCTAATCCACAGTTTACATAAATTTATGAAGCTAAGCTGTTCAAAGCTTTTAAACACCAGCCCTCTAGCTTGAAGGGGTTTACAAAGCTGTTTCCAGGATAACCAATGGATCTGCCTATGTTGACCAGCCCAAAGAAATTTGTTGAAAATTCTGCCAATGCTTGTTTGTGTGCTCTTTTTCATAATAAACATACGTCAGAGCATAGGAGGGAGGGCGGTTAAAATGCTTTTCGATAAAGTTAGCCTCCCCCATTTGACGAGAAAAAGAATTAGACCACCCAGAAATTTGAGCTTTGATTTTCTCTGTAATTTCTTGAAAATGAGTTTGTCTTGATCTTCCCTTAATCAAATGGACTCCCAGGTAGCTGATAGGCAAATTAGCGGATCGAAAACTCGTGTATTTAGCAATCCGAGGTTCTCATCATAAGGCTAACATTAGAGCCGGGGTAGAAATGGCATTTACGAAGATTAAGCTCCAAACCGAAACCTCCTTGAAGTGAGCAAGTGTTTTCATTACATTTTTAATAGCGGCTTTAGAAGCCTTAGAAAAGATAATGATATCATCGGCATAAGATAAATGGCTTACAATGAAATTGGACTCGTGATGGTAAGTCGAGCTTGGTGTTTGGGTAAACACAAAATCCAATAATCTGGATAAGTAGTCAAATGCAAGGATAAAAATGGTAGGGAAGAGAGGATCTCCTTGCCTGATACCTCTAGAAGCCCTAAAGAACCCATGACATCTCCCATTCACCATAACAGAATGAGCATTATTGCTCAGCCACCTACGGATGAGCTGAACAAAACCTAGCTGAAAACCCCTAGCACATAAGGTTTGGGTGATAAACCCCCAACTGATGGTATCATATGCTTTTCTTATATCCAGCTTGATTATAACATTGTTGCCTCTACATTTCTTATCTAAATCCAACACCATTTCTTGGGCCAGCAAGATATTATACGAAATTGATCTCGCCTTTCACAAATGCGGCATGGTAGAGCATATTAGAAGATTCAAATGTGGCTGCAGTCTTGCCATGATGATTTTACTGATAATTTTGGACATTACAGAAGTAAGGCTAATAGGTCTGTAATCTCCCCAAGATTTTCTCAATTTATTTTTTGGGATTAAAATAATAGTAGAGGCAGAAAAATATCTTGGAATATCAATACCCTGGAAGAAGTCTTGTACAGCTTGAATTACCTCCTTCCCAACAACTGTCCAACCAGCTTTATAAAAATTGGAAGAGAAGCCATCCGGTCCTGCAGCTTTAGCATCATCAATGGAGTCTAATGCATTTTTTATCTCCTCTTCCCCAGGGATGTCCACTAAGTTAAGATTTTGAAC
>JAKZJZ010000947.1:0-34117 GCA_022702705.1 Papilionanthe hookeriana x Papilionanthe teres | reverse complement strand
TCGCATTTACTAAATAAAAGAGACAAACGTTTCAGATTTTAGCAAAAGAAAACACCAATGTTTCAGATTTTATAAATTGGTCACCCCAAAATAAATGATTGGAATCATTCAAGATGTTAGCCATGTAAACATATATGAGAAATTGAATGGTATGTATGTGATTGCCTCAATTCAAATAAATCTGTAAGCTTTCTCTTCTCAAATAATTTTGGCAATGCAATCCTCCCTATCATCCCTCACATTTTCCAGAAAATTTATTTTCAATTCGCACAACTAGCTCATATGTTCCAATGCCTTCATTCTATAATCATTCTCATCATTTTTATATGGAGAGTCAATGAAAAACAAACAAATGTTGCATATCATTATGAACTTGTAAAATCACTAATAAATGTAAACAGTAAGCATTCATACTTACACCTCGTACTGAACAATTCTTATGTATTTAGATATAAAACACCAGAATTTTATTTATGCAATAACTTGACTATTAGCAGAAATATTTTCTCCAAATGCAGCTTTATGGATATCTTTCCATACAAAATTTAGAGCAAAAGAAAAGATTTACGAACATACCACCTAAATCTCTTGTATTCATATACATACAGCTTAACCATTTTGACATGATATGGAAGATTTAAGTGATGCTTATGTAAATGTGATTGTTTAGTCTGTTTTCAAACATAAAGCCCTCTCTCTTCCCCTTTAACATTTTGTAATCAATTCAAACAAAAGAATGAAACCTCATCTAAAAGGAAACAAGTACAACTCATAGAGGGGAGTAGCAGCTGCTAACAGATTTTTTTGGAGAATCATTCAAATGTACGTTTAGAATTTGAATAAATGAAGAGTGGAAAAGGTAAACTTTTCAACCAAATCGAGGGGCATTAAGTTAATTCGAAAGTAAGCCCAGGTGTGAAGGTTATATACAAATGTCATGGCAGCACCATAACTATCACCAACCAACGTTTAAAGTAACTAATCTCAAGAAGCATATATATATTCATTAAGGTTTGTTGAGGCAGTAATAACCATGAAAGGAACTTAAGCATTAAAGTGAGTAACTCAAACCTTCGTAAATGAATCCAAGATGGGCTTAGAGCTTTACCTAAATTTCACAAAGCTCAAAGAGGCAAACAGAGGCAAACCCAACGTAATATCGACGACCACCCGGAATTTTGCGTAACCTCCCCTTTACTTAGAATTTCGGCCCCTCTCAAAGAGCTCCCCAAGTGGGGTTTATATAGCCGCAGGAGAGGAGGAGTGTATCGTCGACTTACCTGTGCCATGAGGCAAGCCAAGAGAAGCGACAAGAGTCACGTGAGGGAAATGGGAATCGAGCCGCAGAGGGCGCAGGAGGCGTGGCGGCAGAAGGGGAAGCTTTACCAGGGCACGCGTACGACGAAGGGGACCACGAGGCCGAATCTTCGCGAGGAGAGGAGAGGGCTGCGAGGAGATCGGTCGGGCTCCATTCGCGAATGGGAGAGGGGGCTGGGCGTGAGTTAGGGATGCGTGGGTTTAGAATTAGGGATTTTAGTTTTTTTTTATTTATTTATTTTAAAATAATGTTTTAGTCAAATTTCGCCAATTCGGACAAAAATCAATCCCGCACGAAACAATATCAAAATTAGTGTCCTTACTAGGTAATTTCGACGTTCCGGACGCAATGGCGCAGTCCGTTTCGTCATCCGAGGCCGTTTAGACAACCTCGTTATCAAAACAGGTCATTAAAAAGGTCAAATTTGGGGATTTCGCGATTAAATCAGATTTGGTTGAAATTCGAGGTTGAACTGGTAGCGATCGAATGTTGCATTCAGTTTAGGGGAGTGTGTCGAAGCATTTAAAATTTAAATTGAGAAGAAAATGGCCAGCGTCGGTCAATTTGGGTCAAATCGGAGCCTAGGTCGCGCTTAGGTCAAAATTGGGGTTTTTGATGAAATCGGCTTAAATTGACAAAATTGAGCCGTGGTGTAGTTGAACAAAATGAAATCGAGAATATTTGGGATTTTTTGGAATTTTCTGGGAATTTTTGGAATTTTTGGAATTTTGGGTTAAAAAGGGTATTTTGGGTATTTGGAGGTTATTTGGAGGGTATTGGGGTATTTTGGTGGGTTTAAGGTTTATAATGTGTGTGAGAGTGTGGTGTGTGCAAGCTAGACCTCACCAGACCAGGCCACCCAAGGTAGTCCTAAGGCCAAAGAGTCCTATAGAAACTCATCCCTTAAACCTCCACATATCGGTCTTAACCCTCCAAGTGGCTCTGGGGTTTACAATCAAACATGTGGGGTTTGAAGGGAATCAAGAAGTGTTTGGAATTTCTAAGTGGTGGGTCCCATTTCTAGTCCTCTAGGATTAGTCAAAGGAAAAGCCTAAGGCTAGCATCCTAAGTACTAAAGAGAGAAGAGAAGACCTCATCAAAAATGAGGTCAACAATAGCACTCATCATCTTTTTAAGTTGAAGGGTACTTCATAGATTTCAGAATATTGAAAGTTACCTCTTGGTCATTAACTCTCATTGTTAATTCTCCTTTTTTAACATCAATCATAGCTCTCCCAGTAGCAAGGAATGGTCTTCCCAAAATAATTGGAATTTCTTAATCTTCCTCCATATCTAATACAATAAAGTCCACAGGAAAGATAAATTTATCCACCTTCACTAATACATCTTCCACAACTCCTTTAGGAAAAGTGATAGAACGATCAGCTAGTTGAAGAGTCACAGATGTAGGTGAAACTTCTCTTATTCCCAATTTTTTGAAAATTCATAAAGGAATAAGATTAATACTAGCTCCAAGATCACATAAAGCTCTTCCGAAAAAAATTTCACCTATAGCTCACGGGATAGTGAAACTATCTAGGTCTTTAAGCTTTTTAGGAAGCTTTTTCTGGATAATTGCACTACACTCACCGCTAAGTGCAACAGTCTCGTGGTCTTCAAACTTTCTCTTCCTTTTAAGAATATACTTCATAAACTTTGCATAATCAGGCATCTGCTCTAATGCTTCAACAAAGGGAATATTAATCGTTAATTTCTTAAGAATTTTCCAAAATTTTACAAATATGTTATCCCTGTTCTGTTTCTTTAGTCTTTAAGGAAAAGGAGGAGGTGGTTTTTCAACAGTTATCTTCATTGGTTCTATCGGATATTCGTCTGGATATATCTTATTAGAACCTTTTTCAATGTTCACTTCCTCTCTTTCAACTTCGACTTCTTTTTAAACTCTTGATTCCAATTCTTTTCCACTCCTTAATTGAATAGCCTTAATTTGCTATTGTTTTGATCGTTCGGGTAGATCTCAACATTACTAGGAAGATTCCCAGAAGGTCTATTATTAAGCACAGTAAAGATTTGTTCCAATTGATTTTCAATGTTCTTCATCGCAACGTTTTGAGCTTAAATTTGATTACCCATATTCAGAATCATTTCTTCAGTTAACAACTTCTTTTCCTTAAATTGTTGATTACCATTAAAACCAGGAGGATAAGAAGGTCTAAAATTGGTATTTCCTTAGTTGTTTAGATTTCCAACTGGAATCATAGGATTGTTTCCTCATTGCGGGTTAATGACAGCATTCGTATTATTCCAGTTGAAGTTCGGATGATTCCTCCAAGTAAGATTATAATAATTTTAATAAGGATTATTGACTTTATTATGTATAACATTCAAGGTTTCATAAGATTTGAGAGTCTATCATCTGCCCTGATAAATTTTCTTCTAACACTGGGGTTGTTGGAGAATAATTCATTCCATATTGACCTATTTTCATAGAAAGTGCAGCAATTTAAGAGACTATCGTAGTTATCACATCAGAATCATGAATATTGGCTACTCTCTTAGGATTTACCCGCTCAGAGAGCCATTGAAAATTATTAGTAGTCATCTCTTCAATTAACGAATATGCTTCCTCAAAAGGTTTTGACAATCATGATCCATCAGCAGTAGCATTGATAATCAATCTCAATGATCCTACTAATCCATTATAGAAGGTTTGAATTATTAACCAATCTGGTAAAGCATGGTGTGGACACTTCCTCAGAAGATCTTTAAATCTTTCCCAAGCTTCATATATGGATTCTCCATCAAACTGACTAAAAGATGTGATATCATTTCTTAACTTAGCAGTTTTGGAAGGATGAAAAATATTTCGACAGAAACTTTTGTGAAAGCTCTCCCCAACTTCTAATAATCTAGGTGCTAACGAATTTAACCACGCCTTAGCCTTATCCCTAAGTGAAAAAGGAAAAAATCTAAGTCTAACAACATCGTTCGACACTCCATCGTATTTAAAAGTAGCACATAGTTCTAGAAAACTAGCGAGATGTGAGTTAGGATCTTCATTAAGTGTTCCTCCAAATTGATTATTCTATACCATTTGGATAATAGCAGGTCTAAGCTTATATTAATTAGCAGCAACATCAAGATTTTAAATAGTTTAGTGAATTTCATCTGCGGTTGGATTAGCATAATCTCTTAAAGGTCTTGGTATATTTTTGTTTTGATTGTTTAAAATGTTCGCCATTTTGTGAGGATTTGCAGATTGTTTTTGTTGTTTTCAAAGTTTTCTAATAGTACGCTCTAATTCAAAATCGTAAGGAACTAAACTTATAGATCTGATACTAAGCATACAAACACAATAAACACACACTAACAATAAACATACACACATAACTATGACTTGTAATTCAAATATATGATTTCCAATACTACAAAAATAAATTTTAACAGTTACCTTTTCTTTTACCTTGCCTCTGTGGCAACGGCGCCAAAACCTTGGTGCGAATTTTTTAATTTGCAAAAATTAATGAACTCAGATTTAGATTTATATATTGATTTAAATGATAATTAGTCACACAATTAACACAAGTATACATATCACTCAAGTAATACAGGCTCTAGTGGAGTCCTGGAATATCGATCCCACAGGGAGGCTTTACTTTTATGGCGTAGCACAGAAATCTCTTATCAAATCACAACACAATTGCAAGTGGTTTAATTCTTAAAGTAAAGACAAACATGTTCAGTTACTATATCTACCAAAGCACGTTCTAAACTCTAGCAAGTTAAACTAACGCAAGACTAAATTTATAACAAAGTTCAGTTGCAAGAAAGAGTCTTCCTCCTTTCCATTCATAATGTGATGATTATTGTGACACAGATCAGTGATGCAAATGTATTGTGCCAAATAGGAGCATTCCTATTCTTTACCCATATTTCAACGTATAAAGAACATTGGCTAATCTTAAGTTTAGTCCCCAAATCCACGGTTAGGCTGGGAGGATACTGGCTCTCACTCCAATGCTCCCACTTCCCTTCACCTGAAGGCTAACTCTCGCTTCGGTTTCTAAACATTAAAATTGAGGATTTCAGCCAGTCACTCTGAAATCTCCAATTCTACGCCCATCAAAGTATATTTCCTTATTTATTTGCACTCAACCCCCATGAACTTCACCATTCATGGAATTTGAATGTGACCTTCACTTTTGTTGTGGAACTCATAATCCTTTCGGAACATATGTTTCCCAACAAGTTTTAACAATTCAATTGACCAGATCAAAAAGTAAATGAAGTTCTAAGTGAAAAGGTCATCACAAATTCTTCATAATAAATCGGCACATCATTTCCATTTCACAACATCAACACATCACATGAAAAGGAGAAAGACAAAGAAATCTACTCAAGACTCATGAGAAAAAGATGACAAAACATGGATTTCATATATAAAAACAACGTCATACAAACAGAGTAAAGTAAAGACAACTTATCTCAAACTCTTCCCCAAGCGAATCTCAAGGAATTCCTTTAACTCCTCTTCTCTCTTCATAACAACACACAATTCTCTCTTTAGAATAGTAAGGAAGAAGAAATCTCTCACTTTCCCTCTCCTCTCACGCTCCTTGAAGAGAAAAACACAAACCTAACTTCCTACACAAAATGGAAAGAACTCACTCTCTAAACTCTAAACTCTTATTTTCCTTTCTTCCCCCTTTGAAATGTGGCTCAAAAAGTGTTTAAATTCGGCCAAAACTAAATTCCCAAGAGTTCCCTCAAGCAACCTTTCAAAATCCAGCCAAATACATTGAATCTAGTTTAAAATTGAGATAGAGTGTTGTCCGACATTGGTAGGAGCGCTATTCGGCACATTATTCCACCAAAACGTCGTAACTCTCTAGAAACTGGTGTTGTCCGGCGCTGGTGACAGCGTCGTTCGACGCTAGTTCATTAAAACGAACTTTTGTCCTTTTCGCTCCAAATTTGCTCATTTTTCGCTTCCTTTTGCTCCAAAGGCCTAAAATCATTATGCATGCATAAAATCATCAAAAAAACTTCCTTTAAAGTGCAATATCATCAAAAACAGGTATGAAATGAATAGTAAAAAGCTATCAAATTTTCAATAGATCACCCATCATAACCATATCAATTAGGAACTTACTTTAGATTAGCCAATATTCTTTATGTACTCTAGAGAGGGTAAAGAATAAGTATGCTCCTATTTGACACAATACAATATTTAAAAACTTTTGATTCCGACACAGATTATGATCTCTTTGCAAGGGGAAAGATTTTTTCATATTATTGGAACTCCTTTAAACATAATTAGTTGGAAAATTTGCATTTATTTTATGCTTAAAAATATAATTAGCAATTGATGAATTTTAACCTTTTACAAACATTTTGATACTATTTTCCTAAATATTGTGTTTGCAGTTTAAATAAAAGCTTTTTTCTAAGTTATTATAGAAAATATGTCTTTCCCTGTGGGTTTGATACTGAGTTTTTAAAGAAAACTCTATATTACTTGAAACGATACATATACTTGTGTAATAACCTCTAGTGTGTAAGTTATTAATTAAAAATTCTAAATTTGATAACACATTTATTATGCACTCTAGCCACTAAAATATATCGAGTCAAGTTTCTGGCCATCTTTTTGAATCTAAATATCTGCGTAGTTGCGGATTGGGTCAATGCCCTAAAATATGTTAACATGGGTTGTTATCTAACATAGGCAAGCTGTCGTAGTGGTGTGACCCACAATTTTATATTATGATATTTTTAATTTAATTGCAACGACGCCAAAAACTTGACCCCGCTATTTATATGTATAGAATTGTAATTGTTTATGTTGTGGATGCTACGCAAGTATACGTATCGTATCAAGTAACACAGGCTCTAACGGAGTCCTCGGTTATCGATCCCACAGGGAAAGAGAAAATTAAATAACAACTAATTTTAAAATAATAATAATAATTTTTTAAAATAGTATATGAAAATTTGGAATTCTAAAATTTTAGCGCAATAAAGTAAACTAAGTATTTTAATTAAGTAACTTAACTAAGTAGAAAATTAATATGTATTGAAAGTGCAGGAAATTAAACTAATTGCTAAATAAGTCTTAACTATTCAGAAAAGTATCTTTCCCTTGTTTAGAAATTTAAGTGATTAATGAATTTAAATGTATAATTTTAAGGTAGCATGTGACAAATAGGAGCATTCCTATTCTTTACCCTTTGGTCCATGTGTAAAGAATATCGACTAATCCTACGTTCGATTACCGAATCCGCGACTAGTGCCGGAGGATACCGACCGCCACTTCGTAGCTCCCACGTTCCCTCGCCCGAGGGCTAACATCTAATTTCCGATTATCTATCGTTTGGCTTGAATTTAGGAAAGTCATAATGTTTATTTGATATTTCGATCTTGCAGATTTCAATTAATTAGGGCTTATATTTGTATGATAAAATCGAAGCAAATAGCACAGAAGATGTGAGGGTTTATTGTCGTATCGGACGATTACCTCGGAATCTAAGGCTAGGTTAGGGCTTAATTTGCAATGCGAATGCCAACGAAGAGTTGAGGATTTATGTTGCCTTAGAGCGAAGCTACCTCGAAGTCCTATGGCTTGGTTGTTTTAATTCTAGGAAAGTTTTCTTTGAAGTAGACTCGGGTTTCTTGATGACGATGGTCGTCTTGCCATGCAGTACTCAGAGCTCCTTGTTGTTGCGGAGGTTTAGTTTTAGAAACCATAAATCGGGAGTTGAGAAAAGTGTTTTGGTTTAGAGAAAATCTTAATTTCGAGGTGTTTTTTATGTTTTATTTAAAACAAATCTTAAAGTTGATTATAACGACACAGGTTAAGATCCGCGGTTCCATCCTTAGGCATCATTATTTTTATCGGATTCACTTAGTCCGGATGAATTTGCTAAACTGTTGAATGAGTTCCACACTTTCATTTAGGCAGTGGGAAATCCGGTTAGCAGACACGTAGGTTACATCATCAGAGGTATTCCAGATCATCCAGACGAGGACGTTTTAATTTAGTTGTAATTGTAGTTTTGTGTTACTGTTTGTGATTAAATTTTGAGTTGTTTTATATTTTGAAATGTTGTGGCGGTGAATTTTATCTTACGATGACTTTTAACTTAATTTTGGTTTCGGTTTTAGGAGTCTATCTAAAGGTGTGGGTTTTCGATACAGCTTGTTGTTTTATCATGCGAGAAAAGTAAAATGCATTTGCGATAAAGTAAATTGCGAAAGTAAATTGCGAAAGTAAATTGCGATAAAATAAAAGCGTGCACTGGAGGGTCTTCCAGTCATCCGAATTGCACTTAAAACACGATTAGAATATTTAAGCGAGTTCTAGGTAAAAGCTAAGGGAAAGGTTATGGTTTTACTACGAATTCCTAATCACATGGCTAGTCGTCTCTATGGCGTCCAGGTTCTTTGGGTTTTGGTTTAAGGACGATTTTCTTCATCGAAGAATAATCGAATTCGATTGTTCTTATAAATATCACATCATATTGAGGAAGTGCTTAAGAAGGATCTTAAACATCTTTTGATATTTCTAGGATTGTTTTAAGTCGAAATGAATTTAATTATATAAATGAATCGATCGTCAGAGGTTTTGAGTCTTGTTAACTTGCTCGAGTGAGCTAGGACGTTTGAATATCCTATGAGTGAAGTAACACTTCATTTAATGTTTCATTTAGGAGTTATAATAATCAAAGCTTTCGAGGGTAAATTAGTATTGAATGATTTGATTTAAGTTAAAGGGTTTAAATTTGGAATAGTGTTGAAGTTGCTTTATATTTAGTTTAATTTAATTTAATTTGATTTGATGTTTAATTAATTTGATTTAATTTAATTTAATTTAATTATTTAATTTAATTTAATTTAATTTAATTTAATTTAATTATTTAATTTAATTTAATTTTTTAATTTAATTTAATTTAATTATTTAATTTAATTTAATTTAATTATTTAATTTAATTTAATTTAATTGTTTAATTTAATTTAATTTAATTTTAATTAATTTAATTTAATTGTTTAATTTAATTTAATTTAATTATTAAATTTAATTTAATCTTAATTTAATTTATCTTTAATTTACTTTATTTTTAATTTTAATTGAAATTTGAAAGATTTTAATAATTTAATTAAGTCTTTTAATATTTTAAATTTGAGTTATCATTTTAATTAAAAATTGAGTATTAGTTGATATAATTAATTTAGGGATTTTTAAATTAAAGAATAAATCTCTTCTAATAAAGATCCCTTATTTTAATAATTCCGATTTTATTATTCTTCAAATTTAATCTATTATTTAATTAAAGTTTAATCATTTTAAAATTATTTAATGGGTTTCTACCCTTTAATTATTTAAATTTCAATCATCGAAATCAGATTAGGATCAAATATTTTACTTGTTGACTTTTTATTAAACCTAAAGTTTTAATTAAGGATTAAAGATTTTAATTACCATTTTACCCTTTAAGCTTAATAATTTCATAACTCACTAAATTGAACTTCAAATGAACTTGAAATTTTTATGTGACTTCACTCATATGTCGATAAAGACATGAGAGGAGAAAATGTGATTTTTACTGTATTTAATTTATTTATATAATTATTTTTGGTGGAAAATAGAGATTTTCGAGGAAAATTTGATAACATGACCAAAGGAAAGTTTCTGTCCTTAAGAAAATTAGGGGACATTCCTAATGACCAGAGAAGCACTTGGACCGATTTTGGTGATTTTTTGAATTATATTATTTTTATTATAATTATTTTGAGTTTTGGAGTGTTAATTAATTTAAAAATAAAATAAATGTTGAAAAATGGATTTTATATTTTTCAAAAATCTCTCTGATATCAAGGAAACCAGAGAAACAAATTTTGCAATTTTACGATTTTTCTATGATTTATAATAATTATTTTAGTGAAAATGCTTAGAAAATACATTTTTTTTAATTTTAAAATTACCCTAGGGCTTTAAAATTTAATATCTCACTAAATAGACTTAGGAAAAATGTGGGATTTGTTCCTAAGTGATTAAAATTCAAAATGTGACATTTTGGTGAATTTTATTATTTTTGTGATTTTTATTATTTTTTAATTATTAAAAATATTAAAATATTATTAAAAATCAACTTTTTTAGAAAATTGAAATTTTAATTTTCTTAGGTTCCCACTGATATCGGAGAGGCTCCAAAGCCAATTTGGTGAATTTTTAAAAAGTATTTTAAAAGTTATGAATTTTTAAAGTTTAAAATGGCTAAGTGGCTTAATCGGCCCGATTAGTGGGGCTAACCGAAGTCCGATTGACCTCGAATTTTTATGGTGGATTCCTCTGATCCTAAAGGTCGAGTGGAGAATTGATTTCAAGTCAATTTGATACACTAGTTAACTCTAATTAATTAAAGACTTATTTTGGGTGTTTAAGCCAGATTAGGGTTAATGCGAGTGAATTAACTCGAGTCTTATTTTTCTAGGGTTCTACGAGTCATAAGGAACATCACCAAATATTTCTAGAATTTATTTCACGACATGCTAATTTTTGGAATTAAAATACTCAAAACGACAACATGCATTTGAAAAATAAATAACTTTTCACGAGATGGCCTCGACCTTGGAAAATTCGGGGAATGTTCCCGAGTTCGAAGGCTTAAGCTACTATGGTCTCATGCCATGGTGAATTGTATACATGCATGGAGAATTAAATGTATGCGAGAGAGTAAATAAATCATAAAAAATAAAATACTTAATTAAATTAAATGATTTCTTTTCGCATTATTCTCCTACGTTCATTTGAGCGAGGGTATTTTTATTTTATTTTTGTGATTTTTCTACACAAAGATATGGATTTTTGAAGTTTAGGGAATTAAATAAATAAGAAAATACCCTAATTTTCTATTTATCCACGCGGCGCCGGCGAAACCTCGGCGACTCACGAACGCACGCGCGTCGCGCTCCGCGTTCGACGCCGCCACTGAGTCGGCGGCCGGGCCCCGCGGTTCTCGTCGTCGTCTCTGGTCGCGCCGCGATCTCGGCCGTCCGTGCGCGCGTGTATCGAATGGACGGCATCCGTTCATCGTCCCCGAGTGTTCTCGCCAGGGGCGAGTCCACCTTAAATCCACTAAGATCTCGCTCGATTCTCGATGGATTTTCATGTTCTTATGCTGCATGGATTCGTCTTGAAGAGACGAACACATCTATACGGCTAACATGCATTGAAGCTAAGGCATTCGAAATGAAGAATCTTCGGAAGCTCGGGATGAAGAGTTAGCTCGTACCTTGGCTCGGAGAAGTGTGGCTTGATCGAGAGTTGTTGCACCTTCGATTGGGTCCAGCGAGCTCCGGATGAAGTCTCCTGAGTACAGTGAATTGTACGGATATGATTTCGACCAGAGCCGATCCACGAAGCTTGGAGGTTGGAGCAAGCTGGGTGGCTTTGGAGATGGGGCTTTTGGTGGTGGACACCTTCCACTAGGTACGAGTGAAGGTGTAGAGCCGATCGATTTGGGAATTGGCTCGGCTGTGGAGAAGTGTCATGGTTTTTGGGCTAAAGTTTGAGCTCGAAATTGGGCTCAGTTAGAAGGAATTGGAGGTGGAATTCGGTGGGGATCGGGTGCTCTATGTGTAGAGAGTGATGCGGAGTGATTTTGGCGAGTTTCCTTAAGGTTTTGTTTCGGCTCTCTCATGGCGAGAGGGTGGAGTTTAAATAGGAGAGGGTGGAAGGCCTCTCGGAGGGAGTTAGGGCTTGGGATCGAGTTGCTGCGGTGAGGAGAAGATCGGCCATGAGTGACCGTAGGCATGGGGCGGCTCGGCGAGTGAGAATTTCGATGTTGGCTCACATGTGAGCTCTCGGCCATGGTGTTTTCGGCGGCACAGTGGGCGGCAGGACGGCGATGGTCACCATCTTGGTCGGGTGGGTCGAGGGCGGGGTTTAGTGTAGGCGATTGAGGTTTGACATGTGTAAAGGAGTTTGATTTAAATGGAATGGGAGAAGGCTCACTTTGGCTTGGTTTGGGTCGACCCACCATTTTGGGCTTGGTGCACCCTTCGAGCTCGATTTTAGTTGAGGGAATCATTTAGGTCGGCTAGAAGGAATGGTGAAGTCTCGAAGTCCATGATGAGGTGGCTAAACATGGTTTAGTGTGTGACATGATTAAGGTAAAAAAGGGTTAAAGGAGGTTTAAGAAAGAACCCCTCTTCTTGCCATAAATGGACTAATGACAAGTCAAAGCCCTCATGGCTTCATGTGGCTTGAGAATGGCTTGTTCATGGCTTCATTTGGCTTGGGAAAAGGTTGATTTGTTTCATGAAAAGGGTTTTAAGAATTTTGGATGTTTTGATGGAAATTTGTATGAAACTTGATTTGGAATAATTTGATGGTGACTTTAGGACTTAGGTAATGGATTTAATTAAATGGATGACAAATGGAGATGTCATGTGGGCTTTAGGGTAGATTTGGGCTTTTGAATTTTGAAGGAAATGGGACTTTTAAGAAGGTTTAAGGGAAGTGGGCTTTTAAGTTTAAGGATGTGTTCATGGATGGGAATTTTTGTAGAGGTTTGGGCCAAATAGTTGTTGGTTTTGGTTTAGGGATGTTTCATGAATAACTTGAAATAGATTTAAGGTGGTTTGGGTTTGAATTGGGTTGAATTTGGGTTTATTTGGTAAATGGGCGATGTAGGTCGAGTTGGGCTAACTTGGGCCAATGTTGGGCTAGGGTTGAAATTGATGTAAAATAAATATTAAGAAATGTTTATGGGAATGTTTCAAAGAGGTTTTGGCTTTGGTTGGGTTTTAATTTTGAGGTTTGGGCTTTATTTGGGTTAGATTTGGGTTTAGGTCGAAATTGGGCTTTTTGATTTTGGGTTGAATTTGAGTGGGGTTTGGGTCAAAATCTTGGGCAAATCATGTTAGTGTTTTGTTTATGAGGATGTTAAGGAAGGTTTAGAAAAGATTTGGGGTTAATTGGAGTTGAATTGGGTTAGTTTGGGCTAAGTTTGGGTCATGGGTCCGAATTTGGGCTTTAAGGCCAAAGTGAAATTGGATCCAAATGTCAATCAAATTGGACTTGGATTTGGTCTAAATTGGTATTGGGAATGTTGAATTGAAGTTTAGAATTGAATTGGACCAAAATTGGGGTCAATTGGGTATGTTTGGTTTGACATTGGGTCACTTTGGGTTAAAATGGGTCGATTTGGGGGTTTTGACAAAAGTAGGGTAAATTGACAAAATTGGCCCATGGTGTAGTTGGACAAAATGAAATTGGGAATATTTGGGATTTTCTGGAATTTTCTGGGAATTTTCTGAATTTTTGGATTTTTAGGCCGAAGGGTATTTTGGGTATTTGGAGGGTATTGGGGGGTATTTTTGGAATTTTTGGTATTTTTGGGTATGGATGATCAATTTGAGTGATGTGGAGGTGTTTGGGATTGATTTTGGAAAATTTTAGGTAATTTGGAGATTTTGCGAAAATTTGGGTAATTCGAGGGTTTTGGGTAGGTTTAGTAGGTGTAGGGTCCGGGGGTCGAAAATTGAAAATTTGGGAAATTGAAGATTGGGTGAATTTGGGTGGGGTGAAATCATTTTGGTTGAGCCATGAAGCCATTCAAGCCCATATGAGCCATGAAAGGACTCATTTGAGGCATTATTTATGTTGTTCTGCACCCTAGCGCGAGGGCTTAGGGGTTAAGGACCATCCATGTGAATCACCTACATGAGTCGGGAGGTCGAGTTGGGTATGGGTGTGGTTTTAGGAAGTGTGTGGAAATGTAGTGTGTAAGTGTAGTGTATGTCGGCCCTTCGTGAGACCGGGCGCCCGGGGCGATCTAAGGCGAAAAGTCTATAGGAACTCATCCTT
The DNA here is from genome assembly GCA_022702705.1 of Papilionanthe hookeriana x Papilionanthe teres. Taxonomy (NCBI): domain Eukaryota; kingdom Viridiplantae; phylum Streptophyta; class Magnoliopsida; order Asparagales; family Orchidaceae; genus Papilionanthe; species Papilionanthe hookeriana x Papilionanthe teres. Next base: position 19,967 of record JAKZJZ010000947.1, on the reverse strand, counting down.
TAAACTTCCGTATTTGATTTCGACCCTACTAGGTGATTAGGGGTCTATAGTCGAGTTTGTGGAGTTTGCGGGGAGTTTAGAAGTGGTTTGAATTTCTAAAAGGCGGGTCCCGATTCTAGTCCTCCAAGATAGTCGAAGGAAAAGCTGAGGCTAGATCTAGCAGCTAAAAAGAAGAAAAGGAAGACCTCATCGAAAATGAGGTCGACAAATGGACCCCGATAGGTGTGGTGGTGACGGAGCACACGCGCGTATTGGTGTTGGCCAGAGCGATCAGCAAAACCGACACGGATGTCGAGTGACGAACTTGGGACGAAGTAGAAGAGTTCTGTTCGGGGAGTGTCGAGTATATCTGCTGGGCCGGAGATTCTTGAACTCTCGGTCGGGGAAAGGAAAAGGAGGTGAATCCGAATCACATGATGCGGGGAATTTCGATTTAGATTTTATTTTGCTTCGATTTATGTTTTGATGTGTGAGTTTAAATTTTAGTTTGGAGTTTCGATTTAGATTGAAGTTTGTCGAAATTAATTTGAGGGATTTGATTTGAAATGAAAATTGGGATTTTGAGGTTTTAGATGTAACATCTTCGACCTCGAAAGAAAATTGAATTGATTAGATTGAATCGTTGCGATGAGAAGAGATCTCGGAAGCGAAAGCGGTGTTGGATGTAAAATCCTTAACCTCGAAGTTTGATTTTGATGTGATGTATTTCATTGCGATAGGGAAAAGATCTAAAGCGATACGGTCTCGGATGTAAAATCCTCGACCCGAAAGGTTAAATTTTGATGTATTTCGGTGCGATAGGAAGAGAATCCTAAAGCGGTGCGGTCTTGGATGTAAAATCCTCGACTCGAAAGTTTGAATTTTGATGTATTTCGGTACGATAGGAAGAGAATCCTAAAGCGGTGCGGTCTTGGATGTAAAATCCTCGACCCGAAAGTTTGAATTTTGATGTATTTCGGTGCGATAGGAAGAGAATCCTAAAGCGGTGCGGTCTTGGATGTAAAATCCTCGACTCGAAAAGTTTGAATTTTGATGTATTTCGGTCTGATAGGAAGAGAATCCTAAAGCGGTGCGATCTTGGATGTAAAATCCTCGACTCGAAAGGTTTGAATTTTGATGTATTTCGGTGCTGATAGGAAGAGAATCCTAAAGCGGTGCGGTCTTGGATGTAAAATCCTCGACTCGAAAGGTTTGAATTTTGATGTATTTCGGTACGATAGGAAGAGAATCCTAAAGCGGTGCGGTCTTGGATGTAAAATCCTCGACCCGAAAAGTTTGAATTTTGATGTATTTCGGTCGCGATAGGAAGAGAATCCTAAAGCGGTGCGGTCTTGGATGTAAAATCCTCGACTCGAAAAGTTTGAATTTTGATGTATTTCGGTGCGATAGGAAGAGAATCCTAAGCGGTGCGGTCTTGGATGTAAAATCCTCGACCCAAAGGTTTGAATTTTGATGTATTTCGGTGCTGATAGGAAGAGAATCCTAAAGCGGTGCGAGTCTTGGATGTAAAATCCTCGACTCGAAAAGTTTTGAATTTTGATGTATTTCGGTGCGATAGGAAGAGAATCCTAAAGCGGTGCGGTCTTGGATGTAAAATCCTCGACTCGAAAGTTTGAATTTGATGTTTTCGATTGAGATTTGATTTGAGATCTAGAAGATCGGATTTGAGATTTGATAGAGATTGAATTTGAACTTGATTGAGACTTGAAGCACTGGAAAGATTGAATTTGGAAATTTGGAAATTTGGAAGGATGAGTTTGAACTCGATTGAAACTTGATTTAAGATTTGATTTGAAATTTGAAAGATCGAGTTTGAAACTTGATCGAGATTGGATTTGGATTTTGATTGAGAATTTGATTTGAGATTTGGGAAGATCGAATTTGAAATTTGATCGAAGTGGATTTGGAATTTGATTGAGATTTGATTTGGAAGTTTGGAAGGATAGAATTTGATTTTGAAGTTTGAAAAGATTGAAATTTGATTCGGAATTTGGAAAGATTGAATTTGAGATTTGTGTTGATATCGTTTATCTTTTAATGGTTAAAATTTTATTTTGTTGTTTATTTAATGTTCATGTGAACTTGGTGTTTGTCATTTTCGGATTTTTTTTTAAAAAAAATTTTCTTTTATTCTCTTTTTTTCTTTTACGTTCTTTGTTCGAAGTTCATTTAACTTTAATGGCGTTTCCCGATCAATTTGCCTAAAGAGGTGAAGGCGAAAACGTGACATGGTCACTTTCATTCCAATCATGTTGAAAATACGTCGTACGACTCGATGCGGAATATATTTCATACAATCCATGTAGACTCGAAACGGATTTGTGTATGATCTTTGTTGATCCATCGAAAAGAATCATCTGTCGAAAAATCCATGTACGAATAGTGAGGTACATGGTCGATAACATCACCTTCCAAGCCATCCTTGGCGAGGATGCGATTTGGATGTACGTTGGAGGTGTGATATTTCCATGTAACTCACGGCTCGTAAGGCGGAGGTTCTCTAGCTGCGGATGCAGTTGGAAATGGTAAGGTATTTTCTTTGTCGTCCATCCTCACGAAAGTAGCGAGATTCGCTCCACTGGCACTCACAGTATACGATGCTTTGCGATATACTGCTCAGATTACCTTGCGGTATCATGACGGAACCACAGGTAAAGGTATCTTTCTTGGCCCTCGGAACTCACCGGGACTGCTTATCCGGAGGTCGGATCCGAACATGATGTTGCACTCATTCGAAAGAGGCAGGTGCGAAAGGTCGACGAAGTCGTGGTGATCGATATGTGGGGGTATGCGGTCACCTTGTTTGTAGATGTTGATAATGCGGTTATTGGGTATGCGATCTGCGGCGGTACCCTGCATGTTATCGATCTTTTCACCATTCTCTTGATAGCTAATGGCATCGGATCTACTTGCCGTGACGAAGTATCCACGGTGGGTTTCCTTCTGTCTTCGACGAAGTTGTAGCGGCATCCGCATTGTATTGTGATTCTTCCTTTCCACGGCATCCATCTCGGGGTTCGAGTATGTATTTTCCCTCGGGCGGCTGCTCGGCCCATTCTTTTCGGATCCGGATACGATCCACGATTTCTTTGTTGTTCATACTGCGAGAATACGTCGGTGTGTAGCTCGAGGCCTTCAGTATGTTGATTCTTCTTCCTTTAATTCTCTCGAAGTATTCGAAAGTTTTCTTTTCAACATTACGCATCCTCTCCGGCTCGTATTCGGAATGATGCGGATGGCGAGGCCTTGTGACATATTGTGGGATATATGGTTCGATCCCTTCGCGTTCCACTGCATACCTCGGCTCCTCGGGGATGATGCACGTCGGGACATCCCCGGGGTTGCTACTGCAACAAGGTCGTGCCTTGCTTGGTGGTTCATCACGGTGGCGTGGTAGCCTTCTTTCTTCGATCTTCGGAGATTTCCACAGTTCTTTACGGTTATTCTAGGAGGTGGCCTCCTTTCTTCGGAGTTCTACGGTGAGCCGGTGTCCTTGAAATGTGAGTCTTTGGCATTAGCGAGTGTCTCGTCGTGTCGGTCGCGGCTAGTTTTGTTAACATTTTACGGATGCGGCGATTCTTATTTCTTCGTTGCGTGGGCTGTGAGAGTAGCCCTCAGAACTTCTTGAATCTCTGCGGGCGCGGCGGCGAGCAAACTGCCCTCACTTGTAGTGACTACGGACTTCATTTTCTTGTCTTCTTCGGTGTTTGCTTTTCTTTTCTTGTTGTTGGATTGGTGGCTTGGGCCACCCACTTTCATCATTGTACGTCCGGGCAGTTCTTCTCGGTTAGCGGGACCCGGTCACTTTCCTCGTCTTGTAGGCTGCTTGGTGCGAAATGCGAGTCGATCTCGATTATCGCTCCATCTTTCACCCTCTTTTCATCGAGTGCGAGGCTTACGCCATTCTTAAAGTTCAAGACCCGACCGCCGTTCGACATTTCCACTGCGAAAAGACGAGGAAAAGGATCGGGAGGTACATCTTAAGAACAAGAACATTAAGAAAATGTTTATTAAAGATACATTTTTTATTATTCTTATATTTTGAAATTTAACGGGAATGAAGTAGGATAAGATGAGGGAAGAGATTTTGATTTGAAAAAGAAAACAAGGAAAACTTAATTATCATGATTTTATTTATCTTAGCACATTTTATTATTTTTTGGGTTCGGACCCGATCATAAGTAATTACTTCACCGTGTTTCTTAGGGATGAAGAATTCATTCCTTCGAAACATCGGGTAGCGTAATACTTTTTCAAGTATCGTCAGATTGATTGGAAGCATATGTCGTTCTCCATGGCGATTCAACTAGGTGGTAGGAACCTCACGAGTATCTTGCTTGACCACGAACGGTCCTTCCGAGTGGGTTCGAATTTTCCTCTCTATCTTGCGGTGTGCGAGAATAGGTCTCTTGAGAACGAGAACTAAATCACCGACTTTGAAGGTTCTTGGGCGGACCGGTTTGTCGTGGGCTTGAACCATCTTAGCTTGGTATAGTTCTAAATGCATGTTGCGTCTGCAAGTCTTTTCCCTTCGAGCTTTCTAATTCTTCGAGTCGTAGTCGGCGTTTTCTTCGTCGTGATCTTGTTTGCAGTTGCGATTACGAGTGAAGGAAGTTGAACCTCTAAAGGTAACACTTGCCTCGGACCCATACACCGGAGCGTAAGGTGTAGCTTGAGTAGGAGTTACGAAGGTTGTCCGGTAGGCCGTAAGGCTTCTAACGATTTCTCGTGCCGATTTCTCTTATTATCGTCGGGGTTTTCTTTAAGATTTGAACGAGAGTTTTATTAAAAGCCTCGGCGAGGCCGTTTGCTCTTGGGTAGTAAATTGTTGAGTATCGCCGGTCGATTCGTGTCTCACGACAAAATTGTTGATTTGTGTGCTTCGAATGCGGCCGTTATACGAGATGATCTGCGCGGCACTCCGAAACGGTAGACGACTTGGTTCTTGAAAAGCTGTAGCACGTGGTGTGCTTTCACTTCTCTGAAGTGGAGCCTAGCACGCTTGGAAAAGTAATCTGTAGGCACGAGAATGAAACGATGTCCTTTTGAAGATGGTGGTTCCATCGGACCCAGTATATACGTGCCTGACATTCGAATGGCCGCGACGCGGTGTCGGGTGTAGCACATTTGGAGGTTGGTGTAGAACCACTCCGTGCACTTGGCATTGGTGACGGCTCTTGGCGATTTTCATGCGGTCGGTCATCATCGAGGGCCGGTAGTACCCTAGTCTTTTAATTTTCATCTTCATCTTTGGACCGGTGGTGAGCGCCGCGAGTCTGAATGCACCTCTTTAACGATTTCACGGGCCTCGGACCCGCTTAGGCACCTTAGCCGCATTTGATCAAAAGACCTTACGTATAATGTGTTGTTTATTAATGCGTAAGACGAGTTCTTTTCTTGATACGATGGGCTGGCGACTATCGTCCGGTAGCTTTCTGTTTGCGGAGTAGATGCATCGATAGGTTGTCGCCTGATCTTGTGTTTTTACATCCTTCTTCTGTTGATTCTTTTTCTTTTTCGATTTGTGTATCATGTACATGTCAGTTTGTGATAGGACACGACGTCAGTGAGCTGACACTTCCATGATTCATCTTGCGAACAGGCAGAATTCTTTTGCGAGACGGGTTAAAGCATCTGCTTAAAGCATTCTCTTTTCTAGGAATTTTGTAGATTGTCGCATTTGGAATGCATTACAACAGTTTGTATGGCATCTTTGGAAGTATTGTTCGAGTCTTGGTTTAAAAATTCTGTATTGTCCGTGATCTGTTGAATGATTAGCTGTGAATCCAGTAGATGTTGATGTCATGTTATCCCAGATTTGAATGGTTAATTCCGATCCGTTATGAGGGCTTCGTGATACGCTTCGTTGTTTGTACACGGTTACGTCGAGTGGTAGGAGTATCTTAACATCCCCGCTCAGGTGTTATAAAGATTAGCCGATTCTGCCTTCACGGACACTTATCACTTGCGATTCTTCGTCTTTGTGTCTTGAAGATGCTCCGTCGAAATACAATTCCCGACGTCGATCATCGGGGTCTTCTAGGCTCATTATTTGTTCATCGGCGGATCGTCGTTGAGAGGAGATTCGGCGGCGAAGGGTGTCTTTGCGAGGAAGTCTGCTAAGACTTGTCCCTTTACGGCACGCGAGAGCACGAAAGTTATATCGAATTACGATAATATCATTGACCATCACGGCAAGTCTGCAGGAAAGTGTTGGACGAGTCATCGAGTATTGCGATGGATTAAACTTCGAAATCGAGTTGACCTTATGAAAGCATGTAGTGCATGAGCTTTTGAGCGGCGAAGATCGGGGCCGAACAATGCTTTTCGATTGCGGGATACCTTACTTCCGTCGGAAGTAAACGACGGCTTAAGTAGTAAAGAGCATTTTCTTTACCCTCATCATTGACACAGGCTAACGGGGCTCAGGAAATCGTCTAGAGCCGCGGTGTAAAGTATCGGTGATACTACGAGGCGAAGGTTGCTAAGACGGGGAGGTGTCATTAAATATTGTTTAATGTCTTCGAAGGCCTTACGGCATTTCTCTTCCGAAATAAATTTGGCGTCCTTTTTAGCTCAGTGCGAGAAAGGTGACACTACACGACGGGTTTGAGATAAAGCGTCGAAGATATGCCGGCTTCCCTTGAAAAGATCGTAGTTGTTTTAAGGTTTTGGGAGGCGGCATTTCTAAGATGGCTTTAATCTTCTCGGGTCGATTTCGATTCCACGATGTCGGACGACGAATCTAAGAATTTCCGGAGGTGACTTGAAGGCGCATTTAAGGGATTCATCTTAAGGTTAAATTGTCTTAATCGTTCGAAAACAATTCTCGAATCATACGGGTGGTTTTCCTTTACTTTGCTTTTGATGACGACATCGTCCGCGTAGCACTCGACTTGATTGTGGATGAGATCATCAAAAATTCTTGTCATTGCTCTTTGGTAAGTTGCTCCTGCGTTCTTCGATCCGAATGGCATCCTAGTGTAGCAAAATACTCCGATCGGCGTTACGAATGCTTGTAAGCTTTTCATCTTACGGAGCCATTTTTATGCTGGTTGTATCACGAAGATCCATCCATGAATGAGAATATTTCATGTGTCGAAGCGATATCGATCATCGGTTATGGAATCGGTAGAGGGAATTCATCTTTTGGACATGCCTTGTTTAAATCTACGAAGTCCGCACAAATTCGATACGACCATTCTTCTTTACGGTGGCACTGCATTGGTTAGCTGAGTCGGGTATTGTTCTTCACGGACAAATTTAGCGTCTATTAGCTTTTTAACTTCGAGTATGACTTGTTGTTCGATTTCCGGACGCATTCTTACGGGACCTTGTACGATTGGAGCGAAGTAGGATCCACTCTAGCTTATGGTACACGACCTACGAGGTCTAATCACGGCATTTCATCGTAGTTCCGAAGCAAAACGATCCTTAAATTCCATTAATAACTTGATTATTTCTTCGGAGTCTTCTTTATTGAGTAAGGAGCTAACAAAGGTAAGTCTAGGCTCTTCGACTAGTACCTAAGTTAACTTAGTTAACTCATCCATTGTGGATTTGATTTCTTCTTCGAATTCGGTGGAGCGTCTCGATTTGTAAATCTTCGAGTTCGTACGTAGTTTCCATGCGGTTTTCATTGGATTTGCGAGTGACAACAAACAAAATTCGGTATCGTCGGCTGACCTGCGTGTCGAGATCCGAGTCCATACTTTGAATTGGGAGGACGGCGGAGTTATTCCATAACTTTTCGAAATGTTGTGATTGGCACTTTTGTCCGTTGTCGAGGTAAGAAACCACGTTGAATTAAATTTTGAACACGGGGAGAGTACCACTCGAAAGGTAATTCCATTAATTCGATGAAGTGACATCTTCGAATTGTACATTATTTTCGGTTTTGGAGGAAGAAGCACCGCGGTAGAATTTGATCGGCTTTGCACGAATCACTACGTACCTCTTTGACCTCCATACCCTCGATCTTATTAGAATGGATCGGAGTTAGGGTCATAGTATGTACGTAGTGGTTAATCTTCTCGTACATTGATTTGTATTCTTCGTTCTTTTCATCTTCGAGGGAGATCTTGTATTGCGGCTTCTTTCGACTTATTGTTCTTGCTTCTTGCTTGATTTCTTTTTCTTCTTGGAGCTATCATCCCGATCGACATTGATGGTTGGTTTCTTACGTCCCGGTGTCTGAGTGTCTACTGCCACGGCCTCGTCCCGGCCTCGACCTCGGATGCGAGTTGTGGAGAAACCTTCACCATCTCGCGGAAGGGAGTGGTGAGTGGCTGTTGGACTAGAACTTCGGAGTTCTTCGTTGTCTCGAACTTTCTTTGCTTCATTTGTTACGGTATCTCTGGAGAAGATTGTTTTCTTTGGCGGTGCATAATAAGTTGCATCTTCATGGATTCCGATTTCATGTACGGAGAATGGTTGTAAGTCTCCTTTGATGCCTTGTTCCCCTCATCGTAATATTTGATGCCTTGATGCAGAGATGATGGTACCATCATGTTTTCATGTATCCGTGGTCGGCCGATAGAGCGTTGAACGACGTTTCGAATCGATTATATGAAATTTTGCGGTTGTCTTTGCTAAATCATCGGTCTTCATCGGTAGCGTTATTGACACAGAGGCTCTTTCTCCTTTACGGTTGAATCCTCTTAATAACATTTTGTCGGCCTCGAGCTCGCGAGCATCGATTTCCAGTATGCTTAGTGTTCGAAGACTCATTATATTGATTGATGCTCCTGGATCCACAATACTGCGGGAGCGTAAACTTCCCGATTATGGCCAGAAATGTACGACGGTCGGTTGTGATCTGTCATCCCGAGTAGTAGGTCATTGTACGTGAAGGTAACACCTCGGCTTGTTCCTTTAACGAGCGAAGCCTCATCCAAGGAATCTCCGGCCATTTGAGCTAAGCGAATTCCGGATCGAGTAAGGCCTTGATCGAGCTTCTCTCATCTCCTTTGATAAGATGAGAGCATCGTAAATGCTCGGTTTGGCAGGTAGTTTCCTAAGATGGGCTAGCGCGTTGTAGTCGCTTTGTTCTCCTGCGTCTCGGCTTCTTCTCGAATGGGTATGTCTTCTGCTGGGGTTGGTTCTTCTTGAACAACCACACCTTTCCTTTGTCTTTTGGACCCGTTCTCGGAGGTAGAACTTTTCCACTTCTTAGGTTGACTTCGTAATTTCTTCGAATCTAGTATTGAGTTTGTCGGTGTCTCCTCTTGAATCGGAATAGGTGGCTCTTACGGATTATCTTCGAAATGCGAAGGCTCTCAACTCATCGTATGCTGGAGCTCCTCGAAACTCGCGAGATAGATCCGTTGCTTGTTGAACTCTCGTAGCCTCCTTGATGGATGCCTTCTTCGTCATTGTGATCGTCGAGATCATGTATGATTTGAGAATTGTTGTTGGTATCGAAATCGACGCCGGATTGTCGCTAGTTACGTAATCGTTAGAAACGGTCAAAACGTAGCAACGCCATCACCCTTATCATTATATGATCCCACCGAAGTGAGCGGATAATCATACAAAATCGAGAGGTTCGAGGGATTTCTCCCCGAATCGGAAGCGACTATCTAGGATAAGCGACCCCTAGTACAGCCTTAGGAATCTCGGTCCCTCTTCTTCGTCGATTTTCTTCTTCTCTTCGATTTTCTCTCTGTCGAGGTGGTTCTTCATCGCGAGTGATAGTACAGAGCTACGGGTCTCGAACTACGAATTGAAGCTCGCACGAAGCCGGTTCGGATGTTGTCTAAAATCTTCTTCGAAGATCTCGTCGAGGCGGTAGTCCATCCATCGTCGGTTGCATAGGGATCTATCGGAATGACGGGATCGGTTGAGATAACATTGACGGAACCTCCTTTACAGGGTTCCTTCATGTACTCCTTCGGGATTGTTATATTTCCTTTCGAAGGTTGTCGTTGAGCTGACTTTTGAAGGTAATGCGGTCTTCATCTTGTGCCAGAAGCATCCAGATGGTAGGGGCGAAAGTTGGGATCACCTTTCTTGTTGACTTCCTCACGAGTCTTTTGGGCTCTAGCAGTTGGAAATGCTGGAGTTTTCATTAAGCTACGGAACATCTTTGAGTGCTTGCTTCATTTTTGAACGGATATTCTGCTGCTCGAAGCTCCCTCGATGTACGTTGCGGACGAGACGGTTGTTCATCTTGCGGAGACGGCGATGATCATTGGACAGGGTTCTTTGGTAATTTTGTTGTAGTTCTTTGCGGCAGATTACGGTGGTATTTGCATCGGTTGTTTGCCTTTGTCCACTAGCTGCAACGACCCAGGATTTCTTTTCGAAAGTCTTCACGAAGCACGCTTGTCGAGTCTTGTCGGTGAAACTTAATTGCTTCGCCTCTTCTTGCAAGCTTCGGCCTTGCTTAACAACTTCTCGAAAGTCTTAATAGTGAATCCCTTGAGGAGAAGTCTTTATCGGGCCGTGAATGCTTTTAAGCGAATCTTGCAGTTGCATGTTGTTCTTGCGGTTGTGGTTCGCACTTCATACTTAAATTTCTCGATCGAAGTATGTAATCCACTTAGAGTTTCATTCGGCCTTTGTTTCTCTACCACTAAATCACTATAGTGATGTGGTGCGAGCTCCGACGAATCGCTTAATGAAGAGGCTCTCTAGCTGCGAGAATGTCTTTACGGATCAGGTTGGGTAATTCGCATACCGGTCGAAGGCGATCCACGACGGACTGGCTACAGGCTGTCGGAAGAGTAGCGCATCGCTCCGCCGGCATTACGACAAGCGGCACGAAAGTGTACGACATCTTGTCGGGGTTCCGGTTCCGTCGAAGGTTTTAAACGAGAGGTGGTACGAAGCCGCTTGGGTATTGGACGGCGTCGAATTCTTCGGGTAAGGTCTGCCGTCAGAATAGATGTCCGTTCTTCGATTGTCTTGGGGCTTCTCGCCCTGTTGTTCTACGAGTTCTTGATATCCTTTTCGGGGATCATACTTTGTGTTGTATCCTTTTCGGTGGTCATCCCATTGACGGATGTAATCTCCTTTCCTCCGTCTACGATGTGAATGACTTACGGGGGTGTCTCTACATGTGGTTGTACTTGACTTTGGAGAGTGGCTAGGCTACGGCCATCTCTTCCATCCTCTTCGCCATTTGAGCGATCGTGTCGTCCTTTTCTGAAGGTGTCTCTTCATCGGTTCGGCTCCTCTCTTCTGCGAGCTGCGGGAGCACCTTGAGAAGATGATGAAGCTCGTGTCTCGACCATGTTGATTTACGCATATTCATTGTCCATGAATTCAGATGAGTCGATCTCGTCTCAGAACTTTTCTTCTCTTTCTTTTGCCGGCAGTCGGATGTCGGTTCTCGGCTTTCCATGGCATCTTCTAGCGGAGCTTTACTGTGTATCTTTGTGGTTGTCGTGCGATGGTTGCAGGGTCCTTTTTCACGAGTCCCCTTCATCGCGGTAGCACTTTCTTCGGATTCCGGCCTCTGGCGAGACTTTCTTTCTCGAGACTGCTTGTTTCGGTCTCAGCTGCCCGTAGTGGGACGCCGCACCATCCTTCAGCGACGGAAGGTGCATGACCAGGATGGTCGCGTCGGCCGAATCTTTGGAAGGTGGTATCCTCCTGTCCGTAACCACGATACTACGACGGGCGGGCTAGCCTTCATTCTCTTGCTTGGCTTTTCTCATCATGACGGCGGGTTCTACTCGGGGCCCGAGACGGGATTTGGCGGCACCGCCACATCCTTCGTAGAATTTCGACACGGGGCGATTTTCCTTCTTCGCTAGCTTTTACACGAAGTTTGCGGTCGACGCAAACGGCGTAGTTCGATTCTTTTCTTGCGGTATCGTTGTAGTATGCGGGGCGTGGTAATGTGGCGACAATCTTTCGAACATTCTCTTCATCCTCTGCGGCGGAGAGGGGATGGAACATGCTTCCTCCCAAGAGTGGTATGTAGTCGGGCGGTGGTGTATATTGCGGTAGCGGTGTATATTCGGCAACTGCTGGAATTTCCTCGGGAAGGCGATCTCGGCGGCTACGGCTTCCACGGCGATCCTTCATTTCTATTTCTTCTTTGGGTCTTTGTCGGCGACGGAATCTTCGAGCTGGACCGATTTCGAAGACGGAAGGTCTTACGGGAAGATCAGGTACCCTCCGCGGTAACGGGTTTACCATAGTTACGGATTTCTTTCCCCTTTGATTTGGCGGAAGTCGGGGTAGGTGCGAAACAGACTAGACCGGTGGGGGTAGTGAGAGCGGTCCTCCTGCGGACGGCGGTACTCCTCTGAGTCGGGACCCTTTGCGGGGAGGAAGCTCTTGGGTCGACCTGAGGTTGAACTCGAGCGGTGGTTCCTCGGCTTCGGATACCTTGTTTGTCGGTGCGAGAGGAGACGTCGGTGACCTTGACGTTCGTGTTTTCGAATCCTGTCCCGAATCGGATGACCCCGTTGTCGGGCGGCTCATCCTTATAGACGGCGAAGTCCGGTCCGGTTGGTGAAGGAGAAAATCGGTTCGGGGCTTCCATTCTACGAGGTAGATTACGGTTTGTCGGTCCGAGTTATGCTTCTTTTCTTCGGGACGAAAGAAAGGAATTGAAAAAGTCAGAACTCATTCTTTGTTCATGTATTTATAACAAGAATTTTGTTAAAAGAATCACTTATTAGAGGGTTTGTTTATTTAGAACGGAATGTTGAAGGTGTAGAGAAGGTAAGGAATCCGATTCGAAGAGGAAAAGAAAGTCTTAAGCGAGACTTCCGAGCTCGAAGGATCACTCTAGCTAACACTATTGGGGGTCCACCCCGCCTCGAAATGAGGTAAAAGGATCTCGGAACCTCTCTGTTTAGGGGTGTCTAAACGGTGGCTCCTAAATCAGAGAGAATGTTGGTATACTTGTTCGAGATAGAAATGAACATAGTATTCAACGGAAAGAAGGGTAGTTTGATCCATTAGGGACATGGATACACTATCTAGATTTTTGAAAACGAAATTATTTGATTATAATGGAGAGAGGAATTCTCCCGGTAGAGTTGCAGAAATCTGTCGGCATATTTTTAGGTCGTGTTTTATTTTGAAGAGGGGTCGCTATGAAATCGTCGGCGAATTTTTAATTTAATTAAAATAAATAATTTGAAAAGTAGTATTTGATTTTGAAAATAATTTTAAATTTGAAGGTTTTAAGATATGAGATTAAGCCAGACCTCGCATCCCGAAATAGTTTATATAAACGAGCACGCACGCATGGCTAGTGTATACATCCTGAGGATAGACACAGCTGCTTGATGGTGGGGCTTGATTAAATAAACTAGAAGATTAGTGACATCCGTTTGGTACTGCAGACCGATTTTATAAGCAAACAAGTTTCCCACTGCTTAATATGAAAACATTAAACGGGGTTTATATTACACAGGTTCTTTAAAATTCCACTATAAAGGCGAGCCACTATAGTTAATTACATCTTAAGTGACGGGAATCACCTAGAAAACTCTCGATAATAATCGATGATTACGCTCTCGAAAATTTGAAGTTTAAGGTTTTGAAGATTGAATTTTGGAGTTTGATAGGGAATGGATCAAATTTTTGGAACATTTTGTTTTGTGAATCGAAAGGAAGAAAGGTAGGAGAAATCAGCTGATTCGAAGTGAACTTCGATAATTTCACGTATCTATCGTTTGGCTTGAATTTAGGAAAGTCTAATGTTTATTTGATATTTCGATCTTGCCGATTTCGATTAATTAGGGCTTATATTTGTATGATAAAATCGAAGCAAATAGCTTTAGAAGATGTGAGGGTTTATTGTCGTATCGGACGACTTACCTCGGAATCTAAGGCCAGGTTAGGGCTTAATTTGCAATACGAAATGCTAACGAAGAGTTGAGGATTTATGTTGCCTTAAGCGAAGCTACCTCGAAGTCATATGGCTTGGTTGTTTTAATTACAGGAAAGTTTTCTTTGAAGTAGACTCGGGTTTTCTTGATGACGATGGTCGTCTTGCCTTGCATACTCAGAGCTCCTTGTTGTTGCGGAGGTTTAGTTTTAGAAATCATAAATCGGGAGTTGAGAAAAGTGTTTTGGTTTAGAGAAAATCTTAATTTCCGGGTGTTTTTTATGTTTTATTTAAAACAAATCTTAAAGTTGATTATAACGACACAGGTTAAGATCCAGCGGTTCCATCCTTCGGCATCATTATTTTTATCGGATTCACTTAGTCCGGATGAATTTGCTTAAACTCAGTTGAATGAGTTCCACACTTTCATTTAGGCAGTGGGAAATCCGGTTAGCAACACGTAGGTTACATCATCAGAGGTATTCAGATCATCGACGGGACGTTTTAATTTAGTTGTAATTGTAGTTTTGTGTTACGTTTGTGATTAAATTTTGAGTTGTTTTATATTTTGAAATGTTGTGGCGGTGAATTTTATCTTGCGATGACTTTTAACTTAATTTTGGTTTCGGTTTTAGGATTTATCTAAAGGTGTGGGTTTTCATACTGACTTGTTGTTTTATCGTACAGAAAAGTAAAATGCATTTACGATAAAGTAAATTGCGAAAGTAAATTGCGAAAGTAAATTGCGATAAAATAAAAGCGTACATGGAGGGTCTTCCAGTCATCATTTGCACTTAAAACACGATTAGAATATTTAAGCGAGTTCTTAGGTAAAGGTAAGGGAAAGGTTATGGTTTTACGCAAATTCCTAATCACATGTGTAGTCGTCTCTATGACGTCTAGGTTCTTTGGGTTTTGGTTTAAGGACGATTTTCTTCATCGAAGAATAATCGAAATTGATTGTTCTTATAAATATCTATCATATTGAGGAAGTGCTTAGAAGAATCTTAAACATCTTTTCGATATTTCTAGGATTGTTTTAAGTCGAAATGAATTTAATTATATAAATGAATCGATCATCAGAGGTTTTAAGTCTTGTTAACTTGCTCGATGAGCTAGGACATTTGAATATCACATGAGTGAAGTAACACTTCATTTAATGTTTCATTTAGGAGTTATAATAATCGAAAGCTTTGAGGGTAAATTAGTATTGAAATGATTTGATTTAAGTTAAAGGGTTTAAATTTGGAATAGTGTTCAAGTTGCTTTATATTTAGTTTAATTTAATTTAATTTGATTTGATGTTTAATTAATTTGATTTAATTTAATTTAATTTAATTTAATTTAATTTAATTTAATTTAATTTAATTTAATTTTAATTTAGTTTAATTTAATTTAATTTAATTTAATTTAATTTAATTATTTAATTTAATTTAATTTAATTATTTAATTTAATTTAATTTAATTGTTTAATTTAATTTAATTTAATTTTAATTAATTTAATTTAATTGTTTAATTTAATTTAATTTAATTATTAAATTTAATTTAATCTTAATTTAATTTATCTTTAATTTACTTTATTTTTAATTTTAATTGAAATTTGAAAGATTTTAATAATTTAATTAAGTCTTTTAATATTTTAAATTTGAGTTATCATTTTAATTAAAAATTGAGTATTAGTTGATATAATTAATTTAGGGATTTTTAAATTAAAGAATAAATCTCTTCACAATAAAGATCCACTTATTTTAATAATTCGATTTTATTATTCTTCAAATTTAATCTATTATTTAATTAAAGTTTAATCATTTTAAAATTATTTAATGGGTTTCTACCCTTTAATTATTTAAATTTCAATCATCCAAATCAGATTAAGATCAAATATTTTACTTGTTGACTTTTTATTAAACCTAAAGTTTTAATTAAGGATTAAAGATTTTAATTACCATTTTACCGCTTTAAGCTTAATAATTTCATAACTCATTAAATTGAACTCAAATGAACTTGAAATTTTTATGTGACTTCACTCGTATGTCGATAAAGACATGAGAGGAGAAAATGTGATTTTTACTGTATTTAATTTATTTATATAATTATTTTTGGTGGAAAATAGAGATTTTCAAGGAAAATTTGATAACATGACCAAGGAAAGTTTAAATCCTTAAGAAAATTAGGGGACATTCCTAATGACCAGAGAAGCACTTGGACCAATTTTGGTGATTTTTTTGAATTATATTATTTTTATTATAATTATTTTGAGTTTTGGAGTGTTAATTAATTTAAAAATAAAATAAATGTTGAAAAATGGATTTTATATTTTTCAAAAATCTCTCTAATATCAAGGAAACCAGAGAATCAAATTTTGCAATTTTCTGATTTTTCTATGATTTATAATAATTATTTTAGTGAAAATGCTAGAAAATACATTTTTTTTAATTTTAAAATTACCCTAGGGCTTTAAAATTTAATATCTCACTAAATAGACTTAGGAAAAATGTGGGATTTGTTCCTAAGTGATTAAAATTCAAAATGTGACATTTTGGTGAATTTTATTATTTTTGTGATTTTTATTATTTTTTAATTATTAAAAATATTAAAATATTATTAAAAATCAACTTTTTTAGAAAATTGAAATTTTAATTTTCTTAGGTTCCCCTGATATCAGAGAGGCTCCAAAACCAATTTGGTGAATTTTTAAAAAGTATTTTAAAAGTTATGAATTTTTAAAGTTTAAAATGGCTAAGTGAGCTTAATCGACCGATTAGTGGGGCTAACCGAAGTCCGATTGACCTCGAATTTTTATGGTGGATTCCTCGATCCTAAAGGTCGAGTGGAGAATTGATTTCAAGTCAATTTGATACCTGGTTAACTCTAATTAATTAAAGACCTATTTTGGGTGTTTAAGCGATTAGGGTTAATGCGAGTGAATTAACTCGAGTCCTATTTTTCCTAGGGTTCTCCGGTCATAAGGAACATCACCAAATATTTCTAGAATTTATTTCACAACATGCTAATTTTTGGAATTAAAATACTCAAAACGACAACATGCATTTGAAAAATAAATAACTTTTCACGGAGATGGCCTCGACCTTGGAAAATTCGGGGAATGTTCCCGAGTTCGGAGGCTTGAAAGCACTATGGTCTCATGCCGTGGTGAATTGTATACATGCATGGAGAATTAAATGTATGCGGAGAGTAAATAAATCATAAAAAATAAAATACTTAATTAAATTAAATGATTTCTTTTCACATTATTCTCCTACGTTCACTGAGCGAGGGGGTATTTTTATTTTATTTTTGTGATTTTTCTACACGAAGATATGGATTTTTGAAGTTTAGGGAATTAAATAAATAAGAAAATACCCTAATTTTCTATTTATCCACGCGGCGCCGGCGAGAACCTCGGCGACTCCGAACGCACGCGCGTCGCGCTCCGGGTCGACGCCGCCACTGAGTCGGCGGCCGGGCCCGCGGTTCTCGTACGCGTCTCTGGTCCGAGCGCTTGATCCTGGCCGTCCGTGCGCGCGTGTATCGAATGGACGGCATCCGTTCATCGTCCCGAGTGTTCTCGCCGAGGGCGAGTCCACGCTAAATCCCTAAGATCTCGCTCGATTCTCGATGGATTTTCGTGTTCTTATGCTACATGGATTCGTCTTGAAGAGACGAACACATCTATACGGTAACATGCATTGAAAGCTAAGGCATTCGAAATGAAGAATCTCCGAAGCTCGGGATGGAGAGTTAGCTCGTACCTTGGCTCGGAGAAGTGTGGCTTGATACGAGAGTTGTTGCACCTTCGATTGGGTCCGATGAGCTCAGGATGAAGTCTCTGATGCAGTGAATTGTACTGGATATGATTTCGACAAGCCGATCCATAAGCTTGGAGAGTTTGGAGCAAGCCTGGGTGGCATGGAGATGGGGCTTTTGGTGGTGGACACCTTCCACTGGTGCGAGTGAAGGTGTAGAGCCGATCGATTTGGGAATTGGCTCGGCTGTGGAGAAGTGTCTGGTTTTTGGGCTAAAGTTTGAGCTCGAAATTGGGCTCGGTAGAAGGAATTGGGGCTGGAATTCGGTGGGGATCGGGTGCTCGTATGTGTGAGAGTGATGCGGAGTGATTTTGGCGAGTTTCCTTAAGGTTTTGTTTCGGCTCCTCTCATGGCCGAGAGGGTGGAGTTTAAATAGGAGAGGGTGGAAGGCCTCTCGGAGGAGTTAGGGCTTGGGATCGAGTTTGCTACGGTGAGGAGAAGATCGGCCATGGTGACCAGTAGGCATGGGGCGGCTCGGCGAGTGAGAATTTCGATGTTGGCTCACATGTGAGCTCTCGGCCATGGTGTTTTCGGCGGCACAGTGGCCGGCGGCCGAGCGATGGTCACAATCTTGGTCGGGTGGGTCGGGGTAGAGGGTTTAGTGTAGGCGATTGAGGTTTGACATGTGTAAAGGAGTTTGATTTAAATGGAATGGGAGAAGGCTCACTTTGGCTTGGTTTGGGTCGACCCACCATTTTGGGCTTGGTGCACCCTTCCAAGCTACGATTTTGAGTTGAGGAATCATTTAGGTCGGCTAGAAGGAATGGTGAAGTCTCAAATCCATGATGAGGTGGCTAAACATGGTTTAGTGTGTGACATGATTAAGGTAAAAAAGGGTTAAAGGAGGTTTAAGAAAGAACTCCCTCTTCTTGCCATAAATGGACTAATGACAAGTCGAAGCCCTCATGGCTTCATGTGGCTTGAGAATGGCTTGTTCATGGCTTCATTTGGCTTGGGAAAAGGTTGATTTGTTTCATGAAAAGGGTTTTAAGAATTTTGGATGTTTTGATGGAAATTTGTATGAAACTTGATTTGGAATAATTTGATGGTGACTTTAGGACTTAGGTAATGGATTTAATTAAATGGATGACAAATGGAGATGTCATGTGGGCTTTAGGGTAGATTTGGGCTTTTGAATTTTGAAGGAAATGGGCTTTTAAGAAGGTTTAAGGGAAGTGGGCTTTTAAGTTTAAGGATGTGTTCATGGATGGGAATTTTTGTAGAGGTTTGGGCCAAATAGTTGTTGGTTTTGGTTTAGGGATGTTTCATGAATAACTTGAAATAGATTTAAGGTGGTTTGGGTTTGAATTGGGTTGAATTTGGGTTTATTTGGTAAATGGGCGATGTAGGTCGAATTGGGCTAACTTGGGCCGATGTTGGGCTAGGGTTGAAATTGATGTAAAATAAATATTAAGAAATGTTTATGGGAATGTTTCAAAGAGGTTTTGGCTTTGGTTGGGTTTTAATTTTGAGGTTTGGGCCTATTTGGGTTAGATTTGGGTTTAGGTCGAAATTGGGCTTTTTGATTTTGGGTTGAATTTGAGTGGGGTTTGGGTCGAAATCTTGGGCAAATCATGTTAGTGTTTTGTTTATGAGGATGTTAAGGAAGGTTTAGAAAAGATTTGGGGTTAATTGGAGTTGAATTGGGTTAGTTTGGGCTAAGTTTGGGTCATGGGTCCGAATTTGGGCTTTAAGGCCCAAAGTGAAATTGGATCCAAATGTCAATCAAGTTGGACTTGGATTTGGTCTAAATTGGTATTGGGAATGTTGAATTGAAGTTTAGAATTGAATTGGACCAAAATTGGGGTCAATTGGGTATGTTTGGTTTGACATTGGGTCCACTTTGGGTTAAAATGGAGTCGATTTGGGGGTTTTGACAAAAGTAGGGTAAATTGACAAAATTGGCCCATGGTGTAGTTGGACAAAATGAAATTGGGAATATTTGGGATTTTCTGGAATTTTCTGGGAATTTTCTGAATTTTTGGATTTTTAGGCCGAGAAGGGTATTTTGGGTATTTGGAGGGTATTGGGGGGTATTTTTGGAATTTTTGGTATTTTTGGGTATGGATGATCAATTTGAGTGATGTGGAGGTGTTTGGGATTGATTTTGGAAAATTTTAGGTAATTTGGAGATTTTACGAAAATTTGGGTAATTCGAGGGTTTTGGGTAGGTTTAGTAGGTGTAGGGTCAGGGAGTCGAAAATTGAAAATTTGGGAAATTGAAGATTGGGTGAATTTGGGTGGGGTGAAATCATTTTGGTTGAGCCATGAAGCCATTCAAGCCATATGAGCCATGAAAGGACTCGTTTGAGGCATTATTTATGTTGTTCTAACACTAACGCGAGGGCTTAGGGGTTAAGGAC
>JAKZJZ010000946.1:0-34124 GCA_022702705.1 Papilionanthe hookeriana x Papilionanthe teres | reverse complement strand
GACCGATAGGTTGACTTTTGACGAAAAGTCGATTTTAGGCGAAATGGTTAATTTTTGACCCGATGACCGACTCATTTACATAATATGTAAAACTCTTGACAAAAAGTCGATTTGGTTAAAATGGTTAATTTACGACCCAAATGACTAACACTTTGACCGATAGATCGACTTTTGACTAAAAAGTCGACTTTGGCCAAAATGGATCGATCCTTGACCCGAATGACCAACCCATTGACCCGATATGTTAACTTTTGATCGAAAAGTCGATTTTAGTTAAAATAGTCGATTTTTGACATAATGGTCAATTATTGACCCGAAAAGTCGATCTCTTGCAAAAAGTCGACGTTGGTCGAAATGATCATTCCTTGACCCAATAAACGACCCTCAGCCTTGAAAAGGTCAACTTTTGAGAAAAAGTCGACCTTGGTCAAATTGGATCGATCCGTTGACCTGATTGACTCAGATAGAATCAAACTTTTGACCAAAAAGTCGATTTTGGCGAAAAGAGTTAATTTTTGACCTAATGGCCATCCCGTTGACCCGATAGATTGACTTTTGATCAATGAATCGACTTTGGTTAAAATGGTTAATTTACTGACGAAATGACCGCGCCGATTGACCGAAAGGTGAACTTTTGACGAAAAATTCAATTTTGGTTAAAATAATCGATTTTGACACAATGACCGATTATTGAGCCAACAGTCGATCTCAAACAAATTATTAACTTTGATCGAAATGGTCGATCGATGACCGAATAGAGTCGACTTTTGACCAAAATGTAAACTTTGGTCGAAATGGTCGAACCTTGACCTGATGACGACAGCTATTGACCAAAAGTCGACATTTAAACAAAAAGTCATTTTTGGTCGAAATAGTTAATTTTTTGTCTAATGATGCCAGTTGACCCGATAGGTCGGCTTTTGACCAGAAGTCGAGTTTCGTTAAAATGAGTCGGTTTTTGACACTAATAAACGACTCATTAATCCGATAGGTCGACTTTGACTAAAAAGTTAACTTTGGTCGAAATGGTCGATTTCTGACACGATGACCACTCTTACTACACAAAGGATCGATTTTTGACCCGAAAATTCGATTTTTAGTCGAAAATAATCATTTTTAACTGATGTGGAATTCTTGGCAGATAAGACGATCTACGAGCAAATCGACTTTGGTCGAAATGATAAATCCTTGACCCGATGACTGACAGATAGATCCAAATAGCTCGGCTTTTGACCCAGTAAACTTTTGTCACAAATGGTCGATCCTTGACCTAATGAACGAAATCGGTGAACTTTTGACCAAAAAGTCGATTTTGGTCGAAAAGTACGTTTTTACAATAACCACCTTTATCGACCTAAAAGGTCGACTTTTGACCAAAGTCGACTTTCGTTAAAATGGTCGATTTTTTGCCAAATGACCAACCTATTGATCTAATAAGTCAACTTTTGACCAAAATGTAAACTTTGGTCAAAATGGTCAATCCTTGACCCAATGACCAACCTATTGACCCAATAGGTCAACTTTTGACTAGAAAATGAACTTTGGTCAAAAAGATCAATCTTTGACCCAATGACCAACCAATTGACCCAAAAGGTCGACTTTTGACGAAAAGTCGACTTTAGTCGAAATGGTCGATCCTTGAACCAATGACATACCCGTTGACGAATTAGATCGACTTAGATCGATGACCACCATTGACCGATAGATTAAATTTTGAACAAAAAGTCGACTTTGGTTAAAATGGTCGATTTACGACTCGATAGTCGACTTTTGATGAAAAAGTCGACTTTGGTCGAAATGATCGATCCTTGACCCGATGACGCCGCATTGACTCGATAGGGCGAGTTTTGACAAAATAGTGAATTTTTGTCATGATAGTCGATTTTAACCTAATTACCGATTATTGACTAATAAGTCGATCTCTTGCAAAACGTCGACTTTGATCGAAATGGTCGATCTTTGACCCATATGACAAGCACATTGACCCGATAGATTAACTTTTGACGAAAAGTCAAATTTCTTGAAATGCTTTCGATTTCTTGCCAATGACCAACCAATTGACCCAATATCACAACTTTTGACTAAAATGTCAACTTTGGTCGAATGGATCGATCCTTGACCCGATGACCGAACCCATTAAAATTGTCAATCCTTTACCCAATGAGTAAATAAGACAACTTTTGAGTCAATTTTGGTCAAAATAGTTAATTTTTGACCAAATTACCAATTATTGACCTAATAAGTTAGTCTCTAGCATAAAAGTGAACATTTGGTCTAAATGGTCAATCCTCGGCCCAATGACCAAAAAGTCAACTTTGGTCAAAATGGTAAATCCTTGACGCAATGAACGATTCGATTAACTTGATAAGATCGACTTTTGACCAAAAAGTCAATTTTTGTCAAAATACTCGATTTTTACCTATGACATCGACTTTTGACAAAAAAATCAAGTTTGGTTAAAATTGTCGATTTTGACTCGATGGCCAGACCCATTGACCTGATAGATCGACTTTTGACAAAAAGTCGACTTTGGTCGAAATGGATACATTTGCGACTTAATGACCACTGATTGACGATAGATTGACTTTCTGACCAAAAATTAAATCTTGGTTGAAATAATCGATTTTTGACCGTAATGGCCAATTATTGACCCGATAAGTCGATCTCGACCGAAAACTTAACTTTGGTCGAAATTGTAAATCCTTGACGATGACCGGCTCAATAACCGATTGGTGACTTTTGACTAAAAAAATCTACTTTGGTCAAAATGGTCGATCATCAAGTTAATGACCGTCCATTGACCCCGATAAACCGACTTTTAACAAAAAAGACAACTTTGATCAAAATGACCAGATTCGACCGATAGTAACCCATTGACTAAATAGGTCAACTTTAGACAAAAAAGTAAATTTTGGTTAAAATAGACAATTTTTGACCTAATGACCATCCCTTGACCAAATTGATGAACTTTTGATCAAAAACTCAACTTTGGCGAAATGGATTATTCCCGACCCGATGACCGAAAAAGTCGACTTTGATCGAAATGGTGAATCTTTGACCCAACGACCGACCCATCGATCAATAGGTCCGACTGATTGACGAAAAATCGGCATTTAATACGAGTGGTCGATCCTTGACCCGATGATCAGACCTATTGACACTGATAGTGTTGACTTTTGATGAAAAGCTCGATTTTGAGTTCGACATAGTCGATTACCCTGTGACCATCCCATTGACCCAATAGTTCGAATTTCGACTAAAAGGTCGATTGAGGTCGAAAAAATGGTCAGTATTACCGACCGAATGCCCGATCCATTGATCTATAAGATCAACTTTTGACCAAAAAGTCGATTTTGGTCGAAATAATTAATTTTTGACATGATAATGCCATAGTGACTAGATATGTCGACTTTTGACCAAAAAGTCAACTTTATTCAAAATGATCGATCATTGACCGATTGACGATTCATTGACCTGATCGGTCGACTTTTGACCGAAAAAGTCGATTTTGGTGAACATAGTCGATTTTTACCTAATGTCAGATTATTGACTGAATAAGTCGATCTCTTGCGAAAAAGTCGACTTTGGTCGAAATGGTCGATCCTTGACCCGATGACTAACCCATTGACTTGATAGATTGACTTGTTGACCAAAAGTCGACTTTGGTCGAAATGATCGATCATTGACCCGATGACTGACCCATTGACCTGAATGCGACTTTTGACCAAAAAGTCGATTTTGGTTAAAATAGTCGAATTTTACCTAATGACCACCACATTGAGCCGATAGGTTAACTTTTGACAAAAATCGAGTTTAGTCGAAATTGTCGATTTCGACCAATGACAACATTGACCCGATAAGTCGATTTTGACCAAAAGTCGACTTTGGTCGAAATGGTCAATCGTTGACCGAATGACCCGACCATTGACATGAAAGTCGACTTTTGACAAAAAATTTAATTTTAGTCGAAATAGTTAATTTTGACCTACTGACTAATATTGACCCAATCAAGCGATCTCGACCAAAAAGTCGACTTTTGTCGAGTTGGTCGATCTCGACTCGATGACCCGGCCCATTCGCGATAGGTCGACTTTTAGACGGAAAAGTAAACTTTTGTCGAAATGGTCGATTCATTGACCCGATGATAACTCATTGACCAAATAGATCAAGTTTTGACCAAAAAGTCGATTTTGGTCAAAATAGTTAATTTCGACCGCGATCATATGACCCATTGACCTAATACGTCGACTTTTGACCAAAAATCGACTTTGGTGAAATGGTTAATTTCGACCCAATGACCGACCACTGATGACCTGATAGGTCGACTTTTGACCAAAAATTCGATTTTGGTTAAAATAATCGATTAT
Organism: Papilionanthe hookeriana x Papilionanthe teres; assembly: GCA_022702705.1. Classification (NCBI taxonomy): domain Eukaryota; kingdom Viridiplantae; phylum Streptophyta; class Magnoliopsida; order Asparagales; family Orchidaceae; genus Papilionanthe; species Papilionanthe hookeriana x Papilionanthe teres. The sequence continues at coordinate 29,757 of JAKZJZ010000946.1, read as the reverse complement.
TGACCTGATGACTGATTATTGACTAAGTTAAGTCGATCTCGACTAAAAAGTTAACTTTGGTCAAAATGGTCAATCCTTGACCCATGTATTGACTGATTGACCAGATTGTTAACTTTTGACCAAAAAGTTAACTTTGGTCAAAATGGTCGATCCTTGATCTAATGACACAAATAGGTCGATTTTCTAATACCACCTCATTAACCCGAGTTCGACATTTGAGCGAAAAATCGACTTTAGTCGAAATGGTCGATTACGAGCTAATGACGACCCATTGATCGATAAGTTAACATTTAACCAAAAATTGACTTTGGTCAAAATGAGTCGATCCTTGACCCGATGACGAAATCCTTGACCAATAGATCGACTTTTGACAAAAAAGTTAACATTGGTCAAAAGGTCGATCCTTGACGATGTGTCGACAAATTGACCCGAATGGTTGACTTTGAACAAAAAATCGACTTTTGGTCGAAAATGGTCGATCCTTAAACCAATGATCACCCATTGAATTAATAAGTCGACTTTTGACCGAAAAGTCGACTTTGGTTAAAATGGTGAATCCTGACCTGATGACCCGACCACATTGACTCGATAGGTTAACTTTTAACAAAAAATTGACTTTCTAAAAAAGATCGATCCTTGACCGATGAGAACCCATTGACAGATAAGGCGACTTTTGACAAAAATGTCGATTTTGGATAAAATAGTCGATTTCTGACCTAATGAGCCAGATTATTGATCGAATAAGTCGATCCGATGCCAAAAAGTCGACATTGAGTCAGAAATGGTCGATCTTTGACCGAGTGACTGAACCCATTGATCCAATCGGTTAACTTTTGACCAAAAAATTGACTTTAGTTAAAATGGTCGATTACGACACAATGATTCGACCAATTGACCGATATGTCGACTTTTGACCAAAATGTCGACTTTGGTCAAATTGAATTGATCCTTGACCCGATGACCGACCCATTGACCAATAGGTCGATATTTGACGAAATATCGATTTTGGTGAAACGGTCGATTTTGACTTATAGACCATTATTGACCCGATAAGTCGATCTTTTACCAAAAAGTAAACTTTAGTCGAAATGATCGATCCTTTGCCCGATGAACGACCCATTGACTGATGGGTCGACTTCTCACTCAAAATGTCGAGATTGGTTAAAATGATTCGATTTCGACCCGATGACCGAGCCCATTGACCCGATAGGTCGACTTTTGACCAAAAGGCGACTTTGGTCAAAAGGTCAATTTCGACATGATGACATCCCATTGGCCCGATGGAGTTGACTTTTGACCAAAAATTCAATTTTGGTAAAAATGATCGATTTTTAACCGAATGATTAATTATTGACCCTATAGAGTCGATCTACGACCAAATAGTTAACTTTGGAAAAAAGTTCGATCACTTGACCCGATATGATCATTGTTGAGCAAAACGTCGACTTTGGTCGAAAAGTTCGATCCTTGACTGATGACGACCCATTGACCCGATACGTAAACTTTTGACCAAAAAGTCGAGTTTTGGTCAAAATGGTCGATTTCTTACCCGATGACCTGACGATTGACACAATAGGTCGACTTTTGACCGAAAAGTTGACTTTTGACCAAAAGTCGACTTTGGGCAAAATGGTCGATATCTAACCACGATGACCGACCCCGTTGACCGAATGGGTAATCTTTTGACCAAAAATTGATTTTAGTCGAAAAAATCCATTTTGATCGAATGATTAATTATTGACCCGATAAATTGATCTGCGACCAAAAATCGACTTGGGTCGGAATTTGTCGATCCTTGACACGATAGGTCGACTTTTGACCAAAAAGTCATCATTACTCGAAATGGTCGATCTTTGACCCAAGGCCCGACCCATTGACTCGATATGTCAATTTTTGACCAAAAAGTCGAATTTAAACAAAATATTCGATTTAGATCTATTGACACTGAATTGACCCGATAGGTCGGCTTTTGACCATAAAGTAAACTTTGGACAAAATGAATCGATTCATCGGCCAACAGCTAGACCCAATTTACCCGAGAAGTCGACTTTTGACCAAAAGCCGACTTTAGTTAAAATGGTCGATTTCGACCCCGATGACCGACCCAGTTGACCTAATAGGTCAATTTCTGCGAAAAGTTAACTTTTGTAAAAATAATCGATCCTTAAACCAATCATGACCTATTGACCCAAGAAGTCGACTTTTGACGAAAAGTTAACTTTGGCGAAATGGTCATTCCTTGACCCGATGACCGACCCGTTGACCCAATAGGTTAACTTTTGACCAAAAAGTTAATTTTGGTCGAAATTATCATTTTCTAACCTTATGACGACCAGATTAACCCGATAGGTCGACTTTTAACCAAAAAGTCGAAGTTTGGTTAAAATGATCGATCTCTAACCGATAGCGAACCCATTAACCCGATATGTCGACTTTTTGACGAAAAGTTAGCTTTGGTTAAAATGGCCGATCCTTGACCGATTGACTGACTCATAGACCACAATAGGTCGACTTTTGACCAAAATAGTCATTTTTTGACATAATGACCAATTATTAACCCGATAAGTCGATCTCGACCAAAAATCGACTTTGGACAAAATGGTCGATCCTTGACCCGATGACCAGCCATTGACCTAATATGTCGAATTTTGATCGAAAAGTCGACTATGGTCGAAATGGTCGATCTTTGACCCGATAGGTCGACATTTGACCAAAAAGTCAATTTTGGAAAAATATAGTCGATTTTTGACCTAATGACCGATTATTGACCTAATAGGTCGATCTCGGACCAAAAAGTCGACTTTGCTCGAAATGGTCGATCCTTCGATCGAGGAGCGACCCATTAACCCGAAAAGTCGACTTTTGACCAAAAGTGAACTATAGTTAAAATAGTTAATCCTTGACACAATGACTGACCATTGACATAATAAGTTAACTTTTGACCAAAAAGCTAAATTTGGTCGATATAGTCGATTTTGACGAACGGCCGCCCAATTGGCTGATTTATAAACTTTTGACGAAAAAGTCAACTTATGGTCAAAATGGTCGATTTCGACCCAATGACCACCCCATTGACTTGATAGATTGACATTTGACCAAAAATTTAATTTTGGTCGAAATAGTCGATTTTGACATAATTACGATTATTAACCTTGATAAGTCGATCTCTGACATGAAAAAGTTAACTTTGGTGAAAAGGTCGATCCTTGACCGAATAACCGACCCATTGTCAAATAGGTTCGACTTTTGCACGAAAAGTCGATTTATGGTCAAAATGGTCGATCTTTGACCCTGATGACATTGACATAGGTCGACTTTTGACGAAAAAGTCGATTTTGAATTAAAAACATTTAATTATTGATATAGTGACTGACTCATTGATCCGATAGATCGACATTTGACTGAAAAGTCGATTTTGGTCGAAAATAGTAAATATTTGACCTAATGACACGCAATTGATCCAAGAGGACGACTTTTAACCAAAAAATCGACCTTGGTCAAAATGGTCGATTCTCGACCCAATGACCGACACATTGACCCGATAGGTCGACTTTTCACCAAAAGTCAATTTTGATCAAAATAGTGAATCTTTAATCTAATGACCATCGCATTGATCAAATAAATGTACTTTTGACCAAAAAGTCAACATTTGGCTAAAAATCGTTAATCTCGACCCGATGACCACGAAAGGTCGACTTTTGGTCGAAAATGGTGAATCATCAACGCCGATAACTACAAATTGATTGACTAGCAGTCGACTCTTGACAAAAAAGTCAACTTTGGTCAAAATTGTCAATTCTTGACCCAATGACCTACTCATCGCGACGCAATAGATTGACTTTTGACCAAAAAGTCGATTTTGGTCAAAATAGTAAATCTTTTACTAATGACGACCCATTGACGAATAAGTTAACTTTTGAACAAAATGGTCGATTATTGAACCAATTACCAACACATTGACCCAACATATCGAACTTTTGACCAAAAAATCGATTTGGTCAAAATGGTCGATTTCGATCTGATGATCGACCCATTGACCCGATAGGACAACTTTTGACGAAAAGTCAACTTTGGTCAAAATGGTCGATCCTTGACACTAATGACCGATCCATTGATCCGATTGGTCGACTTTTTAACAAAAAGTCGATTTTGGTTAAAATAGTCGATTTTTACCTAATGTCAATTATTGTAAAAATCAATTTTCGTTAAAAATCGATTTTAGTTAAAATAGTCATCGATCAATAAATAAATCACTTGACCGAAAAAATCAACTTTGAGTCAGAAATGGTCAATCATTGACCCGATTGACCAACCCATAGATCCGATAGGTTAACTTTTGACCAAAGATCAACTTTAGTCAAAATGTTCGATTATTGACCCAATGACCGATCTTTTCACCCAATAGATCGACTTTTGACCCAGTAAAATAACTTTACTACTAATGACCACCATTGACCTAATAGGTCATCTTTTGACAAAAAATTGAGTTTGGTGAAAATTTCGATTTCTTACCTGATAACGACCCATGGACCCAATCGACCGATCGGTGACTTTTGACCAAAAAGTCGACTTTGGTCGAAATGGGCGATTTATGACCTCGATGTAGCCCGATTGACCTAATGATCGACTTTTCACCGAAAATTCAATTTTGGTCAAAGATAATCGATTTTTGACTTAATGAGCCGAATATTGACCCAATAAGTCGATCTTCGACCAAAAATCGACTTTGGTCGAAATGGTCGAACCTTGACTGATGACCGACGATTGACCAAAGTCGACTTTTTAAAATTGTTAATTTTTAACCGTAATGACCATTCAGTTGACTTAATAGATCAACCTTTGATCAAAAAATCGACTTTGGTGAAATGGTCGATTTTTGATCAAAAATTCATCTATGATCGAAATGGTCGGTTCTTCGCATTTGATGCTGACTCGTTACCGAATATGTCGACTTTTGACCGAAAAAGGTCGACATTGGTCAAAATGGTCGATCTCTGACCCGATGACCGACCTCGTTGACCCGATAGAGTCGACTTTTGACAAAATATTCGATTTTGGTCGAAATAGTCGATTTTTGACCGTAATGACAACTATTTGATCGACGTATTTGACCAAATAGTCGATTTTGTTACGAAAGTTGGCTTTTGACAAAAAATCAACTTTGGTCGAAAATAGTCGATTTTGACCCGATGACCACCCATTGACTGATATGGTCGACTTTTAACCAAAAGTCGACTTTCGTCGAAATGGTTAAATTCTTGACCTGATCGACCCTGATTGACCCGATAGGTCGACTTTTGACCAAAAAGTCGACTTTGGTCAAAATGGTCGATTTCGACTAATGACGACCCATTGACGGAATAGATTCGACTTTTGACGAAAAAGTCGATTTTGATCGAAATAGTCGATTTTTTACCTAATGACCAATTATTGACTAGTAGTCGATCTGCGACGAAAATATCGACTTTGTTCGAAATGGTCGATTCTTGACCCAATTGACCCGATTAGGTTAACTTTTTGACCAAAAAGTCGACTTTAGTCGAAATGGTCGATCCTTGACCAATTACCGACCCATTGACCCGATTGGTCGACATATGACTCAAAGTCGATTTTGTAAGTTGAAAATAGTCGATTTTGACCAAATGACCATCCTAGCCATTGACCTAATGAGATTGACTTTTGACCAAAGTGACAATTTTGGTCGAAATGGTGAATCCTTAACACAATAATGACCCATTGACACCGATTGAGTTCGATTTTGACGAAAAAGTATGTTTTGATCGAAATAGTTAATTTTTAACCAAACGATCGACTTTGGTCGAAATGGTCGATTCTTGACCCAATGACCGATACATTGACCCAATATGTCGACTTTTGACCATAAAGTCGAATTCGGTCGAAATGGTCGATCCTTGACCTGATGACCGACCCATTGACCCGATAGGTCGACTTTTGACCAAAAAGTCGTTTTGGTCGAAATAATTAACTTTTCACTTGAATGACCGCATCGACTCGATAGGTCGACTTTTGACAACATAAGTCGACTTTGGTGAAATGGTCGAATTTAGCGATCCGATGGCCGATCCATTGACCAGATAGGTCGGCATTTAATCAAAAAGTTAACTTTGGTCGAAATGATCGATTTTGACATAATGGCCAGCCTGATTGATTCGATTAAATCGAGAATTTTAACAAAAATTCGATTTTGCTCAAAATTATCAATTTCGGATCGAATGACCGATTATTGACCCGATAAAGTAAATCGATGACGAAAAACTTAGCTTTGGTGAAAATGGTCGATCTTTGACCTATGAATGGCAAATCAATGACCCGATATGTCGACTTTTAACAAAATGTCAGACTTTAGTGAAATGGTCGATCCTTGACCCGATGTACCTAATAAGTTGACTTTGGTCAAAATAGTTGATTTTTGACATAATGACCTTTTATTGACTCAATAAGTTCGATCTTTTGACCAAAAATTCGATTTTGGTCGAAAATAGTCGATTTTTGACCTAATGACCGATTATTGACCCGATAAGTCGATCTCGACCAAAAGTCGACTTTGGTTAGAATGGTCGATCCTTGACCCAGTGACACTTATTAACCCGATATGTCGACTTTTGACCAAAAAATCGATTTAGTCAAAATAGTCGATTATACCTACTGACCAATACCGATTGACCTAATAAATCGACTTTTGACCAAAAATTGACTTTAGTCGAAATGGTCAATTCTGACCCAATGACCACCTTGATTGACTCAATAGGTCGATTTTTCACCAAAAAGTCAATTTTGGTCAAAATAGTAAATTTTTAATTTGAATGATAACTCGATGACCCTGATAGAGTCGACTTTTGACTAAAAGGTCGACTTAGGACAAGATGGTCGGCCCTTGACCCAGATGACCAGCGCCATTGACCCAATGACAAGTCGACTTTTGACCAAAATGTTAACTTTGGTCGAAAGTGTCGATCCTTGACCCTGATGACCTGATCATTGATGCGATAGGTCGACTTTTTACCAAAAAAGTTGACTTTGGTCGAAATGGGCGATCATCGACCGAATAACTGACCCATTGACCCAAAAAGTCGACTTTTGATCAAAAAGTCTAGTTTGGTCAAAATAGTGAATTTTGATCCCAGTGACTACCCATTGACCCGATGGGTTAACTTTTGACCAAATTGTGAATTTTGGTCAAAATAGTCAATCATTGACATAATGACGTACTTGATTACCTAATTGGTCAACTTTTGAACAAAAAGTAAATTTTGGTCGAAATAGTCGATTCTTAACTTAACGACCACGCGTTGACCGATAGATAACTTTGGACCGAAAAGTCAACTTAATTCGAAATTGTCGATTCTTGACCCATTAATTAACCCATTGACCCAATAGGTTGACTTTGACGAAAAGGCAATGGTGAAATGGTCGATTCTTGACACTAATGACCATTAGTTGGTTGAATAAGTCGACTTTTGACGAAAAAATAAATTTTGGTCAAAATAGTCAAATTCTTGACCTGATGACCAACACGATGACCTAGATAGATGAACTTTTGACAAAAAGATACTCGAGTCAGCATGGTTAATTTCGACCGATGACGATAAGTCTACTTTCGTCGACAGTGTCAATCATTCACCCCGATAATGAGCTCATTAGACCGATCGATCGACTTTTAACCAAAAAATTAACTTTGGTCGAAATGGTCAATCCTTGACCCAATGATGACCCGATTGACTGACAATAAATTGACTTTTGACCAAAAAGTCGATTTTAGTCGAAATAGTCGATTTATTAATACTATTGACCATCACATTGACCTAATAAGTAAACTTCTGACAAAAATGTCGACTTTGATCGAAATGGTCGATCTCTTACCAATATTGACACGTTGACCCGATATGTCGACTTTTGACAGAAAAGTAAACTTTGGTCGAAATGGTCGATTCTTGAAATAATGACCACCAATTAACCTGAATAGATCGACTTTTGATGAAAAGATTTAATTTTGAGTCGAAATAATCGATTTTTGACCAAATAACCCGATTATTGACTCGATAAATCGATCTCGACCAAAAGTAGACTTTGGTTGAAATGGTCAATCTTTGATCATAATGACGATCCATTGACCTGCAATAGGTCGAACTTTTCGACCGAAAAGTCGACTTTGGTCAAAATGAGTCGATCCTTGACCACGATGACACGCCATTGACTGACATGTCGACTTTTGACCAAAAAGTTAATTTTGGTCAAAATTGTCAATTTTTGACCTAATGACCAACCCATAAACCCAATAGGTCAACTTTTGACCTAAAAGTCGAGTTTGATTAAAATGGTTAATTTTGACTCGATGGTAACCTTATTGACCCATTGAAGTCGACTTTTAACCAAAACGTAAACTTTGGTCAGAAATGGTCGATGCTTAACATAATGGCTGACTATCGAGTTAAAAGGTCAAATTTTAGCGAAAAACTGACTTTAGTCGAAATAGTAAATATGTGACTCGATGACCGACGGAATTGACTCTTGACGAAAAAGTAGATTTTAATCGAAATAGTTAATTCTTGACCAGAATGACCACTTGATTGACCCGATAGGTCGACTTTTGACCAAAATGTTGACTTCGGTTAAAATGGTCGATTTTTACCCGATAATGACCTATTGACCCAATAGATCAACTTTTGACCTCGAAAGTCAAGTTTGATTAAAATGGTCGATTTTGACCCGATGACCGACCATTGACCGAATAGGTCGACTTTTGACCAAAAAGTAAACATTGGTCGAAATGGTCGATCCTTGACCTGATGACATGACCCATAGACCCGATTCGATCACTTTTTGACAAAAATAGTCGATTTTTGACCTAATGACGAATTATTGACCCGATAAGTCGATCTCTGACCAAAAAGTCAACTTTAGTCGAAATGGTCGATTTTTGATCCGATGACTGACCCATTGAGTCGAATAGGTCGACTTTTGACCAAAAGTCGACTTTGGTCGAAATGGTCGATCTTGACCGATGACGACAATGACCCGATAGTTCGACTTTTGACGTAAAAGTCAATTATGGTCGAAATAGTTGAATTTTTGACCTAATGTCACCCGATTAACTTGATAAGTCGACTTTTGACCAAAATGTTGAATTTGGTCGAAAATGGTCAATTTTTGACCCGATGTAACCCATTGAGTCGAATGGGTCGAACTTTTGACCGAAAAAGTCGACTTTTGTCGAAATGGTCGATTTGACCGATAGACCCAATTGATCCAATATGTCGATCTTTTGACCAAAAAGTAAGATTTTGGTAAAAATGGTCGATTCTTGACCTAGTGACAACCACGATGACCTTAATAAGTCGACATTTGACCAGAAGTGAACTTTGGTCGAATGAGTCGATCTTCGACCTAATGAACTCCGTTAACCCGATGACTCGACTTTTGATTAAAAGCGATTTTGGTCGAAATAGTCGATTTTTGACCTAATGACCACCCAATTGACCCGATAGGATAACTTTTGACCAAAAAGTTAACTTTGGTCGAAATGGTCAATTTCAGACGCAATGAACGAGCCATTGACCGAATAGGTCGACTTTTGAACAAAAAGTTATCTTTGGTCGAAAATGGTCGATTCTTGACCTAATGACCGACCCATTGACCCGATAGGTCGACCTTGGCTAAAATGTCGATTTAGGTCACGAATAGTCGATTTTTAACCTAATGACCAATTATTGACCCAATAAGTTAATATATGACCGAAAAGTTAAGTTTGATCGAAATGATCGATCCTTGACCACGATGATGAACCCATTGACCTGATTGGTCGACTTTTGACAAAAAATCGACTTTTGTCAAAATGGTCGATCCTTGACCTAATGACCGACCGATTGACTCGATATGATCGACTTTTGTCCAAAAAGTAAATTTTGGTCGAAATAGTCGATTCTTGACCTAATGACCAGCCCATTGACCTAATAAAACAACTTTTGACCAAAAGTTATCTTTGTTCAAAATGGTCGATTTCCGACCATAATGACCATATGTTAACCAAATAGGTCGACTTTTGACTGAAAAATTCGATTTTAACCAAAATAGTCGATTTTGACCTAATGACCAATTATTGACCCAATAAGTCGATCTTTGACCAAAAAGTCGAGCTTTGGTCGAAATGGTCAATCCTTGACCCGATGACTGACCCATTGACCCGATATGTCGACCTTGGACCAAAAGTCGATTTTGGTCGAAATAGTCAATTTTTAACCTAATGACCAACCCATTGACCTAATAGAGTCGACTTTTGACAAAAAAGTGAACTTTGGTCAAAATGGTTAATTTCGACCAATAATGACCCGATTATCCGATTAGATTGACTTTTCGACCAAAAAGTAATTTTGGTCAAAATAGTCGATTTTTGACCTAATGACCACCAATTTACCAATAGGTCAACTTTTGACTAAAAAGTTAACTTTGGTCGAAATGAGTCGATTTCGGACCCGATGACTGACCCATTGACCCGATAGGTTAACTTTTGACTAAAAAGTTAACTTTGGTCGAAATTGATCGATCTGGACCCATGACGACCATTGACCCAATTGGTCGACTTTTGACCAAAAAGTCAATTTTGGTCAAAATAATCGATTTTTGACCTAATGACCAATTATTGATCCGATAAGTCGATTCTTTGACTAAAAAGTCGACTTTGGTCGAAATGGTCGATCCTTGACTCGATAATGACCCATTGACTAAATTGGTTAACTTTTGACGAAAAAATCAACTTTAGTCGAAATGGTCGATCATTCGACTCGATGACCGACCCATTAACCCAATATGTCGACTTTTGAGTAAAAAGTCAAATTTTGGTCAAAATAGTCGATTTTGAAACAGTGATGCACATCCCATTGACCCGATTAAGTCAACTTATTGACCAAAAAGTCAACTTTGTTCAAAATGCTCGATTTCTAACTGTAATGGCCGTCGTTGACCCGATAGATTGACTTTTGACCAAAAATCAATTTTGGTCGAAATGATCGATGTTGACCTAATGACGAATTATTGACCCAAAAAGTCAATCTCCGACCAAAAATCAACTTTGGTCAAAATGGTCAATCTTTGGCCCGATGACTAACCCATTGACTCAATAGATCGACTTTTAACCCGAAAAATCAACTTTGAGTCAAAATGGTCGATCCTACGCCAATTACCCGACCCGATTGACCCAGATAGGTAAACTATCAAACAGTTAACTTTAATCGAAAATAGTCAAGTTTTGACACAATGACCACTGATTAACTGATAAGTCAACTTTTAACACAAAAAGTTAATCTTTGGTCAAAATGGTCGATTTGACCCAATGACCAAGCTATTGGCCAATAGGTCGACTTTTGACCAAAAATCTAACTTTGGTGAAAATGATCAATTCTTGACTCGATGACCAGACTTGAATGACCAATAGGTTAACTTTTGACCAAAAGATCGATTTTGAATCGAAAATAGATCGATTTTGACCGAAATAAAATATTATGTACCCGAAAATTAGATCTCTTGCAAAAACAGACTTTGCTAAAATGGCCGATCCTTGACCTGATGTACGAGCCGTTGACTGCGATTAGTCGACTTTTGACAAAAATTGACTTTGGTGAAATAGTTAATCATTGACCCGAGACCGGCCCATTATTAGATATGTCGACGTTTGACCAAAAAGTCGATTTTGGTCGCATTAGTAATTATTGACTGTATTGACCTATTGCACGATAAAGTCGATTTTGACGAAAAAGTCGGCTTTGGTTAATATGGTCGATTTCAACTGATGACAACTCGTGTTAGCCCGATTGGTCACCTTTTGACCGAGAAAAGTAATTTTAGTCAAAATGCTATCGATTTTAAACTAAATGACGGCCAGATTGACCAAATAGAGTCGACATTTGACCAAAAGTTAATTTTGATCGAAATGGTCGATTTCGACCGAATGGCCGACTCATTGACCCGATAGGTCGACTTTTGGCAAAAGTCGACTTTTGTCGAAAAAGTCATTTCTTCGCTGATGACGATCCATTGACCAAAGATCGACTTTTGACCAAAAAGTCAATTTTGGTCGAAATAGTCAAATTCTGACCTAATGACCGATTATTGACCCGATAAGCCGATCTTCGACCAAAAATTCGACTTTGGTCGAAATGGGTCGACTTTTGACAAAAGGTCGATTTTGATGCAAATAGTTGATTTTTGACTAATAGCTGACCTCATTGACGCCGTAGAGGATCGAGCTTTTGACAAAGTGTCGACTTTGTTGAAAATGGATCGACTTTTGACCAAAAGTTGATTTACTGGTCAAAATGGTCGATTATTGACCTAGTGACCGATTATTAACCTAACGTAGTCAACTTTTAACCAAAAAGTCGGCACTTTGGTAAAAATGGTCGATTTTAACCCGATGTCTGACCCATTGACCCGATAGGTCGGCTTTTGACGAAAAAGTCGACTTTGGTCGAAATGATCGATGTCACGTCCACGATGACCAACTCATTGATTGCAATTCCGGTCGAACTACCGAACAAAAAGTTAATTTTAATCCAAAAATAGTTAATTTTTTACCTGACGGCCGATTATTGTCTCCAAAAGTGAATCTCTCGACAAAGTCGATTTGGTCGCAATTGTCGATCCTTTAACCTAAGCCATGAGCCACTTTGACCGTAGGTCGGCTTGTTTAACCAAAAAATCGGCTTTGAGTTAAAATGGTAAATCATTGACTGAATAGCGGACGAACCCATTGACCCGTATAGATCGTCTTTTGACCGAAAAATTGACTTTGGTCGAAATAATTGACATTTGACCTACTGACTGACCCATTGACCCGATAATTAACTTTTTGACCAAAAATTGACTACAGCGATGGTCGATCCTTGACCACAGTAATGACCAACTCATTGACCCAATAGGTCAACTTTTGAACAAATGTCAACTATGGTCAAAATGGTCATTCCTTGACCCAATGACGAACCCATTGACCCATTACGACAAATTTTGATAAAAAGTCATTTTTTGTCGAAATAGTCATTTATTGACTTTAATGACTAATTATTGACCCAGTAAGTTAATCTCTGACCAAAAAATTCATCTTTGAAGTCAGAAATGGTACTATCGTTGAAGCCAATGAGACAACCCGTTGACCATATAGGATCGGCTTTTGGCCAGAAGACAGCTTTCGTCAAAATCAGTCGATTTTGACACGATGACCACACCATTGACCGAATAGAGTCGATTATTGAACACAAATGCAACTTTGGACGAGTTGGTTAAGCTACGTTGATCGTGAAAAGTCGATATTGGTCGAAAATGGTCGATTCTTGACTAATAACCAGCGCATTGACCCATTAGGTCGAGCTTACCCCGCAAAATGTCGAATTTGATCAAAATGATCGATCACAACCTGACGACCGGCCATTGACCGCAGTTAATGGAATCGACTTTTGACCATATACGTCATTTTTTGGCCAAAAAATAGTTAATTTTTTACCTAATGGCAAAACCTTGCATTTAAACTAATAATTGACATTGTGAGAAAAGTAAAGTTTGGTCGAAGTGGTGAATTACAGTACCAATTAGCGCTTGCGTGGCCAATATTAGGTGTCAAAATCGTCGGTGCTGACCCGATGACTTGACCCATTGGTATTCAAAGGTCATATTGGACCTAAAAGTCAGTACGTGGTCAGCAATAGTCGATTTTTTACGGAATGACCGATAATTAACCAAATAAGTCGATCTCACGACGAAAAGTTAACTTTGGTCGAAAAGGTCAGTCTTGACCCCGATGACCGACCAGTGACACTGATTGGTCGGCTTTTGAAAACGAAAAAATCATCTTTGGTCGAAATGGTTAATCCTTGACCCGTTATTGACACCGTTGATCCAATATATCGACTTTAGACGCGAAAAGTCGATTTTTGACTACTAATGGCAAACCCAGTGACCACATAGGTACGACTTTTTGACCAAAAAGTCAAACTTTGTTCAAATTATCAATATCGACGGCAATGGCCGCCCACGTTAACCCAATGCGTCGACATTTGACAAAAAATTCGATTTTGGTGAAAAATAGTCGATTTTTGAACTAGTCGGCGATTTACGACCTCGTGAGATCGATCTGCGACCAAAGTTGACTTTGGGTCGAAATGGCGAATCCTTGACCCAGCCGACGGCCCATTGACTCGATAGATCGACTTTTAACCGAAAAGTCGGCTTTGGTCACTAATGGATTCGATCCTAGACCCGATGACCGATCCATTGACCCAATAGGTCGGCTTTCGACCAAAAGGTCGGCTTTGGTCGAAATGGTAATCATGAGCCTTAGATGTCGACCCCATAACCGAATTGATCGGCATTTGACCAAAAAGTCGATTTTGGACGAAATGGAAATGATTGTGACATAATGACCAATATTGACCCGATGAGGTCGATCTCGACTAAAAAGTCGAATTTGAGTCGAAAATGCTCGATCCTTAACTAATGACCGAGCCATTGACCCGATAAGGTCGACTTTTGACGAAGTTAACTTTGGTCGAAAATGGTCGATCCTTAACTCTAATGACCGGCCCATGGCCCGATGGTTAACATTTGACATGAAAAGTCATTTTGGTAAAAAATAGTCGATGTTGCCCTTAATGACCGCCGTGGTAGGCGAATGGGTCGACTTTTAACAAAAAAGTCGAATTTGGTCGAAATTGTGAATTTCGTCTGCACATGATCGACGCATTGGCCCGATGAGATCGACTTTTTGCAAAAAGTTACCTTTGGTCGAAATGGTCGATTCTGCAGACGTATGACCGTCATAGTGACCAAATGAGGTCGACTTTTAGCCGAAAGTCGATTTTAGGCAAAAATAGTTAATTTTTTGACCGAATAAGTCGATCTCACAACGAAAAAGTGCTAACTGGTCGAAATGGGTCGATCCTTGACCCCGATGACCGGCCCATTGACCTAATAGATCAACTTTTAACCTGAAAAGTCGACTTTGTGCCAAATGAGCGATTTTGACCCGATGACGAACTAGGCGCATTGTGCCCGTGAGTCGACTCTTGACCAAAAGTCAACTTGGTCGAAATGGTCGATTCTTGACCCACGATGACCAACTCATTGCCTGACTAGGTGACCATTTTGATCAAAAAGTCAATTTTGGTGAAAATAGTAATTTTTGACCTAATGACCGGTCGTTGACCCCGATAAGTCGATCTCCCAGCTTGAGAGTCGGGGTGAGGCCATAGTGGACGATCCTTTGACCCAGGGGACAAGCTCGTTGACCCCGAAGAGGTTAACTTTCGACCAAAAGTCGACTTTGGTCGAAATGGTAAATCCTTGACCCGGTAATGACCCAGCTGACGAGGCAGATTGACTTTTGTCGAAGTCGATTTTGGGCCAAAAATAGTCGAAAAAGTTACGGCGTAATGACGATGTTGACCCCGAATTGGTTAGCCTTTGACGAAAGTTAACTTTGGTAAATAGTCGATCCTTTACGATGACCAAACCGTTGACCCGATAGGTCAAATTAATTACGACCGTAAAAACGGCTTTAGTCAAAATGCTCTTTGATCCTTGACCCGATGGTAGCGGGTGACCCCGAAGGATAACTTTTGACCAAGAAGTCAATCTTGGATAAAATTGTTCATTTTTGACCTAATGATCATCTCTGATTGACCCGATAGGTCAACTTTTGACCAAAAAGTTAAATTTAGTCGAAAATAGTGATTCTACAGCACAATGACCGCCCCAGTTGACTCGATGGATCAACTTTTGACCAAAAGTCTGGTATTTTTAGTCAAAATAAATCGATTTACAGCCAAATGACCAATTATTAACCCCATCAGTAAAATCTCGACCCGAAAGATCGAGCTATGGTCCAAGTAATGGTCGAATCATTGACACTAATGGCTTGACCCGCTCACCGAAATAGGTTAACTTTTTGCCAAAAAGATAATTTTTCATCGAAAATAGTCGTTTGTTGACTCTTAATGACCACCCCATTAACTTGATAGGTCGACTTTTGGCCGAAGAACACGACTTTAGTCAAAATGATTAATTTCTCACCCAATGACCAAAAAAGTTAACTTTAGTCGAAAATGGTCGATTCTTGACACGATAATCAACGCATTGACCGGAAGTAAGGTTGACTTTTTGACCGAAAAGTTCGGAATTTGGTCGAAATGCTCGGTCCTTAGATCAATGAAAGCCAACTCATTGACCCGATAGGCCAACCTTTGACTAAAATGTTAATTTTTGTCAAAATAGTTCTAATTACTAACACAGATGACCACCCCATTGACCCAATAGGTCAACTTTTGCCGAAGCCAAAAGTCGAGTTTGGTCGAAATAGATCGATTTCTTGCCCAATGACCGAGCCGATTGACCAAATGGGTCGGCTTTTGACGAAAAAGTCCAGCTTTGGTCAAAATGATCAATTACGACATAATGACCACCCAATTAACCCAATGGGTCGGCCTTTCACCAGAAATTCGATTTTATCAAAATAATCGATTTTTTGACAAAATGACCGTGATTTACTTGACCCGATAAGTCGATCTCGACCAAAAGTCGGCTTTGGTCGAAAAAGGTAGAATCTTTGACCCGATGGCCAACCCATTGACCCAATAGGTAAACTTTTGACCAAAAAGTCAACTTTGGTCAAAATGGTCGATCACTTGGCTAAATGACTAGCCCATTGACCCAGTACGTCGACTTTGACCAAAATGTTAATTTTGGTCGAAATTCAATTTTAGACATAATGACAACCTATTCAATCTAATAGTTCAACTTTTCGACCAAAAAGTTAATTTTGTTAGAAATTTTGAATTTCGACTAATGACCACTCATTGACCACAATAAATGCGTAGACGAAAAGTCGACTTTAGTCAAAGTGAGTCGATCCTTGAACCAATGACATGATCCATCGATTCAACAGTCGGCTTTACGACCAAAATAGTCAATTTTTGTACATAATGACCGACCATTAGACCCGATAAGTCGACTCTGTGACAAAAAGTCAACTTTGGTCAAAATGGTCGATCCTTGACACAATAACTCGACTCAATTGACCAATAAGTCGACTTTTAACTAAAAGTGAACTTTGGTCGAAATGGTCGATCCTTGACCCGATGACCGAGCCAATTGACACAACTAGGTCAACTTTTCGACCAAAAAAGTCGATTTTGGTCGAAATAGTATTGCAATTTTTAACCTTAATTACCACCCGATTGACCCGATAGGTTAGCTTTTGACCAAAAAAGTCGGCTTTGGTCGAAATGGCTAATTTCGCACCCGATGACCGACCGATTAACCCGACAGGTCGACTTTCTTGACCAAAAATTAACTATGGTCGGAAATGATCGATCCGCAACCTTAATGGCCCAACTCATCGACCCGATAAGTCGACTTTTCGACCAAAAAAGATAATTTTGGAATTCGAAAATAGTCGATTCTTTTGATCTAATGACCGCCCCATCGACCCGATAAGCCGAACTTCTTGACCAAAAAGTCGACTTTTGGACTGAAATGATTAATTTCGAGTCCAATATGTCGACTTTCGACCAAAAAGTTAACTTTGGTCGAAATGGTCGATCCTCGACCTAATGACTAACCTCAATGACCCGAAAAGGTCGACTTTTTCACCAAAAAGTCGATTTTGGACGATGTAATAGTCGATTCTTTCGCTTCGACGACCAACCCATTAACCGAGTAGGTCGACTTTGGTTAAAATGATCGATTTCCTCGACCTCCGGCTACGGCCCGTCCACCGACAGCCGAGCTTTTGACCAAAAGTCGACTTTACTCGAAAAGATCGATCCCTTCGGCCCGACTAGCCGCCAGTGACCCAGTAAGGTCGGCACCTTTGGCCAAATAAGCACTATTTTTCGTCAAAAAAAGTCGATTTTTGACCTAATGACCGATTGTTTGACACAATAAGTTAATCTCGACAAAAAAGTCGACTTCGATCAAAGAAGTGTCGATCCCTCACACTAATGACTCGACCCATCGACCCGAAACGGTCGCGTCGACTTTTCGAGAAAAAGTGAACTTTGGTAAAAACTTTGGAGAAAAGTCAACTTTTGAGAAAAAACCCTTGAACCAGTGGCCAAGCATTTACCCAATAGGTCAATTTTTAACCAAAAAGCCAATAGGTGAACTTTTGACCAAAAAGTGCACTTTGGTCAAAATGGTCAATCCTTTAACCAATGACCGACCCTTTAACCCGATCAGGTCGGCATTCGACTAAAATATCGATTTTGGCAAAAGTGTCGAATTTTGACCTAATGACCAGTTATCGACCCAATAAGTCGATCTTTTACCTAAAAAGAAGTCGGCTTTGGTCGAAATGGCCGAATCCTTGACCTGATGACCGACACATCGACCCGAAAGGTCGAACTTCTGGCCAGAAAAGTTAACTCTGGTCGAAATGGTTAATCACGACCCAAGGACCAAGCCCATCGACCCATTAGGTCGACATTCGACAAAAGTCGATTTTGGCAGAATGAGTCGATTTTTGACCTAATGGCCAATTACTGACCTGATAATTTAATTTTCCCAACGAAAAATCATCTTTAGTCATTGAAATGGTCGATCTTTCGACCCGATGTCCGGCCGATCGACCCATTTCCGTCGACTTTTATTCAAAAAAAATAAACTTGGTCGAAATTGTCGATCCTTCGGCCCGATGTCCGGCCCGTGGAAGTCCGATATGTCGACTTTTAACCAAAACTAATTTTGGCGAAAATAGTCGAATTTCGACTCCAATGACGACCCCATTGATCTAATATGTCGACTTTCTGACTACAAAAGATCAACTTTGGTCAAAATGATCAATTTCTCGGCTCCAACGATCGCCACGTATCGACCGTCAGGTCGGCCTTTGATCAAAAATTTAATTTCGATCGAAATAGTCGATTTTTTAGCTAATGATCGATTATCGAACCCAGGTAAGTCGATCTCTGACCTAAAAGTCGGCTTTGGTCGAAAATGGTCGATCCTTCACCCAATGACTAAGCTAGTTGACCCCGATGTGTCGGCTACGACCAAAAAGTCGATTTTGGTCGAAATAGTCGATTTTTGACCTAATGACCGATTATCGAGCCGATAAGTCGATCTCTTGCCAAAAGCCGAAACATTTGTAAAATGGTCGATTATCGACCCGATGGTCGACCCATCGATGTGTCTACAGATCCGACTTTCGACCAAAAAGTCGACTTTGGTGAAAATGGTCGATCCTTGACCGATGATCGGCCCGTTGACCCAATAGGTCAACTTTTGACAAGAATGTTAATTTTGGTCACAATAGTCAATTTTCAACCTAATGACTAATTATTGGCCTAATAAGTCAATCTCTGTCCAAAAAGTTAACTTTGGTCAAAATGCTTAATCCTTCACCCAATGACCAACCCTTTGACCCAATTATTCAACATTTGACCAAAAAAATAACTTTAGTTAAAATGGTCAATTCTTAACCTGATGACCCGGCCCCTTGACCTCGATATGTCGAACTTTTGATCAAAAGTCAACTTTGGTCAAAATAGTCAATTTTTGACTTTAATGACCTCCCCATTGACCCAATAAGTCAACTTTTAACTAAAAAGTCAACTTTGGTTAAAATGGTCAATTTCTGACCCAATGACCACCCCGTTAACCCGATGGGTTAACTTTTGACCAAAAATTCAATTTTAGTCAAATTAGTCAATTTTTCATCTTATGACGATTATTGAACGAATAAGTCGATCTCCGACCAAAAGTCGACTTAGGTCGAAAATGGTCGAATCCTCGACCTAAAATGGCCACGTCCAGAGGACCTTAACGAGTTAACATTCGACCAAAAAGTCAACTTTGGTCAAAATGGTCAAACCTTGACCCATTGACCAACCCAATGACCCAATAAGTAAACTTTTGACCAAAAAGTCAATTTTTGTCAAAAGAGTCAATTTTCGACCTAATGACCGCCCGTCGGCCAGAATATGTCGACTTTTCGACTACGAGAGCTAACTTTAGTTAAAATGATCGATTTTTAGACTCCAACGACCGACCCATCGACCCGAAATGCGGTCGGAATTCGACCAAAATGTCGATTATGGTCGAACATAGTGAACTTTGATGCAATGACGACCTCGTTAACCCTGATGCATTCGAGTTTTAACCAAAATGTCGATTTTGGTCGAAATGAGCCAATCCATGACACAATGACATACCGCATCGACGCACCGGTCAACTGACTTTGACAAAAAAAATAAATATTGGCTAAAATAGTCAATTTTTAACATAACAAACACCTCGTTGACCCAATAGGTAAACTTTTGACAAAAAAAGTCAACTTTGGTTAAGAACGGTCGATTTCGACCGAATAACGAAACCTATCGACACAACAGGGTCGACTTTTTTCCAAAAGTCAATTTTTAGTCAAAATAATCAAATTTTGACCTAATGACTACGCCATCGGCCCAATAGGTCGACTGCGCTTATAATGAGTCATTTTCCTCGACCTGGCACAACCATCCCATCAGACCGATACAGTCGACTTTTAACACAAAAAGTCAACTTTGGTCAAAATGATTAATCGTCGACCTTGACGGCCAACCCATCGATCCGACATATCGACTTTCTGCCAAAAAGTCAATTTTGAGTCAAAATTGTCGATTTTCGACCTGACCAACCGATTATCGACCCAGTACGCCCGATCTGCGACGAAAGCTTGTCCCGACATTGGTCAAAAATGGTCGTCCGTCGATTGACCTAATGACCCACGACCGCATTTGACCTAAAAGGTTAACTTTTTAGTAAAAAGTCGACTTTCGATCAAAATGTTCGATCCTCGAATCTGAGTCGACCCCGACCCAGTCGACCCGATAGGTCGACTTTTCGACCAAAAGGGATAATTTTTGTCAAAATAGTTAATTCTTGACCCAATGACCCGGCCCATTGACCCAGCAGATTCGACTTTCGACTAAAAAGTCGACTTTGGTCAAAAAGGTCGATTTTCTCGACCGACAATGACTCAGCCCATCGACCCGATAGGTCGAGTTTTGATCGAAAAGTCGACTTTTGGATGTGCCTATCAATTGACGCAACCTAACGAATCAACACCTCATCGAATCTAACGCGGTCGACCTTTGACCAAAAATTCGATTTTGGCCGAAATAGCTTAATTTTCGACTTAACGACACGATTCTTCGACACAATAAGTCAATTCTCCCCAACCAAAAGTACGACTTTAGGTCAAAATAGCTTCGACCACAGAAGCCCGTCGATCGACTTTTGACCAAAAAAAGTTAATTTTGGTCAAAATTGAGAATTGTTGTAACTGGACCTGATCACTGCCCTTTAACCCGATAGGTCGACTTTTCGACCGAAAGAAGGCAGGCTTTGGTCAAAATGGTCGATTTCTAACCCGATGGCCTAGCCCGTCGATCTAATGATGAGTCGGCTTTTGACCAAAAGTGACAGCTTTAAGTCAGGTGCAGACCTGACCCGATAGGTCGACTTTTGTCAAAAAGTCCGATTTTTAACCTAGTTACCACCCCGTCAGTCTGACTAGATGTCGAATTTTCACCAAAAAGTCGACCATGGTACCGAAATGGTCGATTTCCCCGACCCCGATGACCGACCGATTAACCCAACAAGGTCAACTTTCGACCAAAAAGTCGACTTTGGACAAAATGGCGAATCACCCGACCCACTAACCCGTCGACCCAAATGGCCGATGTTCGACCAAGTCGTCGATTTCGCCGAAATGATCGGTATTCGCCTAATGGCCGATCATTCACCCCGATAAGTCGATCTCTCGACATAAAAGTCGACTTGGCCAAAATGGTCGATCCTTAACCCGTCGACCAAGTAAAGCAACTTTGAACAAAAAGTCAAGCTTGTACCAGAAATGGTCGATCACGCGACTGATGACTTGACCCTTGCTGTCCCCGTGGGTTAACTTTTCGACCAAAAAGTCGATTTCGAAAATCGAGAAATAGTCGATTTTTTAATTCCCCCATTATCCCCAATAAGAGTCAACTTTTAACCAAAAAGTCGACTTTGTTCAAAATGGTCGATCCTTCGCCAAATTACTGACTCATCGACCAAATGGAATCGACTTTCGACCCGAGAGTTAACTTCCCCAATTAAAGTCGTCGATCATCGACCTAACGACAAACCAATCGACCCGATCGGTCGACTTTGGACCAAAAAGTCGATTTTGGTTAAAATAGTAAATTTTCGACCTAATGGCAATCCTATCGACCCGACAGTCAATTCCGTCGGCTAGTAAACTCGGCTCAGTCGAAATGATCAGCCTCGACCTGATGACCGCCCCTCAATCGATAAGATTCGACTAACTTTGACTAGAATTCAATTTCGTCGAAAATAGTTAATTTTGACCTCAATAACCCCGATTATCGACCCAAATAAGCCGATCTTCGACAAAACGTTAACATTGGTCAAAATGGTCAATTGCTGACCCAATGACCAATCCATTGACCCAATAGGTCAACTTTTGAAAAAAAAGTCAACTTTAGTCAAAATGGTCAATCCTTGACCCAACAACAAACTCATTGACCCAATAGGTCAACTTTTGACCAAAAAGTCAATTTTGGTCAAAATAGTCAAATTTTGACATAATGACCACCCATTGATCCAATAGGTCAAGTTTTGACCAAAAAGTCAACTTTGGTCAAAATGGTTAATTTCCGACCCAATGACCAAATAGGTCAACTTTTGACCAAAAAGTGAACTCTGGTCAAAATTATCAATTTCTAACCCAATGACCACCCCGTTATCCCAAAGGTTCAACTTTTGACCAAAAATTTAATTTTGATTAAAGTAGTCAATTTTTGACCTAATCTCCAATTATTGAGCCAATAAGTCAATCTCTGACCAAAAAGTTAACTTTGGTCAAATAGTTAATCCTTGACACCAATTATCCCAATAGATCTACTTTTGACCAAAAAGTAATTTTTGGTCAAAATAGTCAATTTTTGAACTAATGACCATCCTATTAACCCAATAGGTCAACTTTTGACCAAAAAATCAACTTTGGTCAGAATGGTCAATTTCTGACACAATGATCACCCCGTTGACCCAATGGGTCAACTTTTGACCAAAAATTCAACTTTGGTCAAAATAGTAAATTTTTGACCAAATGACCAATTATTGACCCAATAAGTCAATCTCTGATAAAAAAAAGTCAACTTTGGTCAAAAATGTCAATCTTTAACCCAATGACCAAACCATTTACCCAAAAGGTCAACTTATGACAAAAAAGTCAAGTTTAGTCAAAATGGACAAACCTTGACCCAATGACCAGGCCATCGACCCAAAAGGTCAGCTTTTGACTAAAAAGCCAATTTTGGTCAAAATAGTCAATTTTTGACCTAATGACCACCCATTGACCCAATATGTCAACTTTTAACCAAAAAATCAATTTTAGTCAAAATAGTCCAATTCTGACCCATAGACCAACCCATTGACCCAGCAGGTCAACTTTTGACCAAAAAATCAACTTTGGTCAAAATGGTTAATTTCTAACACAATGACCAACCCATTGACAAAAAATTCAATTTTGGTGAAAATAATAAATTTTTGACTTAATGACCAATTATTGACCCAATAAGTCGACTCTCGACAAAAAATCAACTTTAGTCAAAATGAGTCAATCCTTGAACCCAGACTAGTTAACTTGAAAAGGTGAACTTTTGACCAAAGTCGATGGTCAAATGGTGATTTCCAAATGATCTAGCAACGAAAAGTCAACTTTGATCAAAATGGTCAATCCTTGACGCAATGACAAAACCCATTACTGATGGTCAATTTTGACCAAAAAATCGATTTTGGTCAAAATATTGATTTTAGACAATGCCACTCATTGACCAAATAGGTCGACTTTTACCAAAAATCGACTTTGGTCAAAATGGTCGATTTTTGACCCAATGGGCCCGTTGAACCGAATGTCGACTGACCAAAAAGTCGACTTTGGTCAAAATGGTCGATATTGACGATAATGACCCAACCAAATATTAACTTTTGACAAAAAGTTAACTTTAGTCGAATGAGTCAATCCTTGACGATGACACCATTGACCCAATAGATCGACTTTTGACCAAAATCGATTTTGTAAATATTAAATTTTGACTAGATGACGATTATTACCATATATCGACTCTAAAAATCGACTTTGGTCGAAATGATCAATCTTAACTAATGACAACCCGTTGCCCGATAAGTTAACTTTTGACTAAAAAATCAACTTTGGTAAAACAATGGTCGATCGCTGACGACCAACGACGCATTGACCCACGATAGGAATGACTCTTAGACGAAAAGTCAAGTTTGGTCAAAATGGTCGATTGCGACGCCGATGACTGACCCATTGACGTACAGTGATCTGTGGACCAAAAATCTTGACTTCTGGTCAAAATGGTTATATCATTGACCACAATGATCACCCGATTGACGCCAAATGATCAGACTTTTGGAGCCAAAGAAAAATTTGATTATGCTCGAAATAGTCTGAACCCTTTGACCCAGTGAATATTGACTTATATGGCCTAGTAAGCGAATCTCGGCCAAAAAATGCCGACTTTGGCTCAAAAGAACAATCCTTGACTGATAAAGTGCAACTCGACGAACAAATGTCAACTTTGATGCAAATGGCCAATCCTTGACGCCCGACTGGCCCACGACCAATTAGCGCAATAGGTCGAATTGTACGACTGAAAAGTTGACTTTGGTGAAAATGGTCGATCTCTGGCCCGTGACTGACTCATCGGATCAAATAGAGTTAACTTTTCACCAAAAGAGACCAACTTCGAGCGAAATGGTCGATCCTTGAGCCGATGGCCAGAGCCCGTCGACGCAATAGGTCGACTTTTGAGCAAGGGCTTCGACTTCGAGTTAAAATGGTCGATTCTCGACCCGATGACCGAACAATTGGCCCAATATGTCGACTTTTAACCGAAGGAAAGTCAACCTTGGTCAAAATGATCGAACCCCGGCCCGATGACTGACCAATTTACTCGATAGAGTCGGCTTTTGCTCGATTTTGGTCGAAATAGACAATTTTTAACTCTAATGACCACCCACCGACCCGATAAGAGTTAACTTTTCACTCAAAAGTCGACTTCTGGGTTAAAATGGTCGATTTGCGGCCCGATGACCGACCCGTTAACCTTAACAGGTCGACATTCGTACCAAAAGTTAACTTTGGTCGAAATGGTCGATCCTTAACCCGATGGCCGACTCGTCGACCCCGTAATGTCGACTTTTCGACCAAAAAGACGATTTTGGTCGAAATAGTCGACTTTCGACCTATCGACCACCCCATCGACCCGACAGGTCAACTTTTGAGAAAAAAGTCGATTTTTATTAAAATGATCGGTTTCCGACGTAATGACCGGCCCATAGACCCATCAGGTCGGCCACCGACCGAGGTAACTTCGGTCAAAATGGTCGATCCTTCGACCTGATCGACGAGCCCGTCGACTCGAATAGGTCGACTTTTTACCAAAAGTCAATTTTGGACAGTAATGAGTCGATTTTTCAACTCGACGAGCCAAGCCCATTAACCCGATAGGTCGACTTTAGGTTAAAATGGTCGATTTCGGCTCGGCAGACCGACCCGTCGACCCCGATAGCCGACTTTCGACCCAAAAAATCGACTTTGGTCGAAATAGTCGACTCCGCGGCCCAACTACCAGCCCATTAACCAAACGAGTCGACGTTCGACCAAAAAGTCGATTTTGGTCGAAATAATCCAATTTCGACTGTCAATGATCACCCCCGTCGAACCGATAGGTCGACTACGGCTATAATAGCCGACTTCGACCCAACACGACCAACCCATTGACCCGATGAGTCGACTTTTAACCCAAAGCCGACTTTGGTCGAAATGATTAATCGTTGACCCGTCAATGAGACCCATTGACCTAATATATTAACTTTCTGCCACAATGTCGATTTTGGTCGAAATTGTCGATCTTTGACGTAATAACGAATAATTGACCCGATAAGACGATCTCTCGATAAAACGTCGACATTGGTCGAAATGGTCGATCGTTGACCCGATGACGATCCAATTGACCCGATAAGGTCGACTTTTGCAAAAAAGTCGACTTTGATCGAAAATGTTCAATCCTTGACTCGATGACTGACCCATTGACCCGATAGGTCGACTTTTGACCAAAAAGTTAATTTTTGTCGAAATAGTTAATTCTCGACCCGAATGACTGACCCATTAACCCGTAAATGGTCGACTTTTCGACCAAAAAGTCGATTTGGATCAAAATAAGTGTCGAATTGTCTGACTTAAATGACCGCCTCGTTGACCCGATGGTTCGACTTTTGACCAAAAGTTGATTTTAGTCGAAAATAGATCAATTTATTGACTTAATGACCAATTATTGACCCAATAAGTCAACTCTCGACCTAAAAGTCAACTTTGGTCAAAATACTCAATCCTTGATCCAATGACCAACCCATTGACCCAATATGTCAACTTTTGACCAAAAAGTAAATTTTCGTCAAAATAGTTAATTTTTAACCTGATGACCACCCATTGACCCAATAAGTCAATTTTTGACCGAAAAGTCAACTTTGGTCAAAATGGTCAATTTCTGACTTAATGACTAACCCATTGACACAATTGGTCAACTTTTGACTAGAAGAACAACTTTGGTCAAATTGGCCAATTCTTGAACCAATAGGTCAACTTTTGTCAAAAAGTTAATTTTTGTCAAAATAGTCAGTTTTTAACCTAATGATCACCCCATTGACCCAATCGGTCAACTTTTCACCAAAAAGTCAACCTTGGTCAAAATGGTCAATTTCTGATCTCGATGACCCCCATTAATATCCGATAGAGTCGACTTTTGACCAAAAAGTCAACTTTGGTCAAAATGGTCAATCCTTGACCCAACGGCGAACCCATCACTCGAATGGTCAACGCTTGAACAAAATGTCAATTTTGGTCAAAATAGTCAATTTTTGACCTAATGACCAATCATTCACCCAATAAGTCAATCTTTAACATAAAAGTCAACTTTAGCTAAAATGGTCAACCCTTGACCCAATGACCGACCTATCGACTAAAGCATCGACTTTTGAAGAAAAAGTCAACTTTAGTCAAAATGGTCAATCCATGACCCAATGACCAACCCGTTGTCCCAATAGGTTAACTTTTGACAAGAAAGTCAATTTTAGTCAAAATAGTCAATTTTTGAACTACCATTGTCCCAATAGGTCAACTTTTGACCAAAAAGTCAACTTTGTTCAAAATGGTCAATCCATGACCCAATTTCCAACTCATTGACCCAATATGTCAACTTTTAACCAAAGAGTCAACTTTGGTCAAAATTGTCATTTCTTGATCCAATGACAAAGCAATTGACCCAATAGGTCAACTTTTGACCAAAAAGTCAATTTTGATCAAAATAGTAAATTTTTGACCTAATGACCATCCCATCGACCAAATAGGTCAACTTTTGACCAAAAAGTCAACTTGGGTCAAAATGGTTAAATTCTAACACAATGACCACCCCGTTGACCCAATGGGTCAACTTTTGACCAGAAATTCAATTTTGGTCAAAATAGTCAATTTTTGACCTAATGACCAATTATTGACCCAATAAGTCAATCTCTGACAAAAAAGTAAACTTTGGTCAAAATGGATTGACCCAATGACCTAACCATTGACCCAACAGGTCAACTTTTGACCAAAATGTCAAGTTTAGTCAAAATGGGCAAACCTTGACCCAATGACCATCTCATCAACCCAAAAGGTCTGCTTTTGACTAAAAAGCCAATGTTGGTCAAAATAGTCAATTTTTGACCTAATGACCACCCATTGACCGAATATGTCAACTTTTGACCAAAAAATCAATTTTAGTCAAAATAGTCCAATTCTGACCCAAAAACCAACCCGTTGACCAAGTAGGTCAACTTTGGTCAAAATGGTCAAATTCTGAAACAATGACCATCCCATTGACTCAATGGGTCAACATTTGACAAAAATTCAATTTTGGTGAAAATAATCAATTTTTGACTTAATACCAATATTTGACCCAATAAGTCAATCTCTGACAAAAAATCCAACTTTAGTTAAAATGGTCAATCCTTAACCCAAACACCAACCGATTGACCAAAAAGGTGAACTTTTGACCAAAATGTCAACTTTGGTTAAAATGGTCAATCCTTGACCTAATGATCCAATAGATCAACTTTTGACGAAAAAGTCAACTTTGGTTAAAATGGTCAATCCTTGACCCAATGACCAACCCATTGACCCAATAGGTTAAATTTTGAACAAAAAATTCAATTTTGGTCAAAATATTCAATTTTTGACATAATGACCATTTATCGACCAAATATGTCAATCTGTTACCAAAAAGACAACTTTGGTCAAAATGGTCAATCTTTGACCCAATGACTAACCCATTAACCGGATATGTCAACTTTTGACCAAAAAGTCAACTTTGGTCAAAATGGTCATATTCTGAACCATTGACCTACCATTTGACCCAATATGTCAACTATTGACCAAAAAGTCAACTTTGGTCAAATAGGTCAATCAATGACCCAATGACCAACCCATTGACCCAATAGGTCAATATTTGACCAAAAAGTCAATTTTGGTCAAAATAGTCAATTTTTGAACTAATGACCCAATTATTGACCCAATATATCGATCTCTTGACCAAAAAGCTCGACTTTGGTCAAAATGATCAATCCTTGACCCAACGACTCACCTATTGACCCGATAAGACGACTTTCGACCAAAAGTCGAGTTTGGTCAAAATGGTCAATTCAGACCCGATGACCAAACCATTGATCTACTTGTGGTCGACTATTCGACCAAAAGTAAACATTGGTCAAAATGGTATATTTTTGACATAATGACCACTCTGAGAACTAGTTAGATTGACCAAGAAGTCGATTTTGGTCAAAATAATCAATTTTTCATCGAACGACCAATTATTAACACAATAAGTCGATCTCTACCAAAAGGTCTACTTTGGTCGAAATGGTCGATAACCTTCGACCCTGATGGATTGGCCTTTTGAACAAAAAGTCAACTTTAGTCAAAATGGTCAATCCTTGACCCAATGACCAACCAATTGACCCAATTTGTCACCTTTTGACCAAAAAGTCACTTTGGTCAAAATAGTCAATTTTTGACCTAATGACCACCCAATTGACCCAATAGGTCAACTTTTAACTAAAAAGTCAACTTTGGTCAAAATGGTCAATATCTGACCCAATGACTAACTCATTGACCCAATAGGTCAATTTTCGACCAAGAAGTCGAACTTTGGCCAAAACTGGTCAAATTCTCGACCCAATGACCACCCCATTAACCCAATGGGTCAATTTTTAATTGAAAATTAAATTTGGTCAAAATAGTCAATTTTTGACCTAATGACCAATTACTAACCCAATAAGTCAATCTCTAACCAAAAACTCAACTTTGGTCAAAATGGTTAATCCTTAACCCAATGACCACGCAATTGATCCAATTTGTCAACTTTTGACCAAAAAGTTAACTTTGGTCAAAATGGCCAATTATTGACCCAATGACCAACCCATTGACCTAATAGGTCAACTTTTGACCAAAAAGTCAAATTCGATCATAATAGTCAATTTTTGACCTAATTACCAATTATTGACCCAATAAGTCAATCTCTGATCAAAAAGTCAACTTTGGTCAAAATGGTCAATCCTTGACAAATGACCAACCCATCGACCAAATTTGTCAAC
>JAKZJZ010000945.1:30000-34160 GCA_022702705.1 Papilionanthe hookeriana x Papilionanthe teres | reverse complement strand
TATGTGATTAAATTATATTTATAAATAATATACTATTTTTAAAATATTTAAAATAAAAAATAATATTAAATAAATTTATTTATGTATACCTATATATATTTATTTATAATTTATTTAACTATTAAAAGGTTTAATAAACAAATAATATTTATAAATAATATACTATACTTAAAATATTTAAAAAAATTATATAATTTAAATTTATATATTTATATATATATATATATTATATATATATATATATATATATATATATATATATATATATATAAACAAAAGGAGCAAGTATAGCTCCCTACATGTTAGATTAAAAGGGAAGGTTACGTATACAAAAACCACCTGAAGACCTCTAATACTAGAGTGTCTCCACATCCAAAATAAAAGCTACTTCAAAACTACCTAACTAAGCAAGATAAGGACACCCTGGTTACATGTATACCAACAAAAACAAAGTAAAACTTTTATAGGACCAGACAAAAAAAAAGGAAGGAACCTAGCATCTAATAAATGGAAGTCCTAAGATGTCTCCATGTATCAAAAGTTTAAGAGGGAGGGGAATGGTAATATCGCCTTTAAGTGACCTCATTATAACAAACTTCGTGTGGCTAACCAATGAGCTTCGGAGAGTTACCTTCTCTAGGAATGAAAGTAAACTTAACCACCATATTATCCATATAGCTGGTCATGCCGTTCATCCATCTCTCGATATTCCAAGGAGCAGTGTTCATTCTCGGTAAGATAATTAATGCAGCAACTAGAATCGATTCAACCAAGCAACTCGTAATTTTAGCATATCTTAGCAATCTTGATAACCCGTAAAATGGCTATCATCTCAGCTTTCTAATACATCAACGAAGAGATGTGGGAGAATGGAAATACAAGACAGCAATGTCCCCGGCAAGCCTTCGTAGATCCCACCAATGCCAAGCATCGATTTAAAACAACTGCCATCGTTGTTAACTTTAACCCACGTGGGAGGGGAGGGTACCACACTACAACGAAAAACTTCTTGCTAGCCATCGGCCTTACCCTGCAAATATCTTTGAAGTGTTGAAACTTGATAAGCTTAAGAATGTAGTCGAGACATCGGACAAGCAACTCCGAAGAGGAGAGGTAGCCTTCCCATCAAACTTAGCTTTATTTCTACACATCCAGAGGAACCAAACCACCAAGCAAGGTATCTCCAAAAGATGCTCCTTATGCCAATCCACCCAAGCAGTATCCAAACTATTCCAACTCAGCATTTAGAGTGTTAATAGTAAAACTACTAAGGAGATGCTTCCAAACCTCTCGAGAGAATCGACATTCGTAAAAGAGATGGTCGACGGATTCTTCATCTTGCGAGCACAAATGGCACTCGGAAGGTCCTTTCAAACCCTTTAATTCGAGGATGTCATCGCAGGTATGGCCGCATGTCTTAATCTACAGCAGAAAAAGGAGATAGAAGGAGTAAGAAATTTATTCCAAATTTCGTGTGCCCCACTTAAACCGATCCCGTGTATAAGTTTGTTGGTAAATGTAGGATGAGAGCTTCGTGATCTTTTGTTCTTCGTAATCGTGTGTCCTTTTTCCCAAGATTAACATTTGTTAAAGTAACCCGCCGCACCCGCTCGGAGTTAGCAAAGTATTCAGCAGCTCGTAATTCCAACAGCTTATCAGCTCCGTAAATCTTTAATGTAGTGTGGGACCGGCTCGTGCTCGGGGCTCGCGAAAGCTTGGTACCATTCCGCATCCACCGATCCAGCCCAAAAGTTGATCCGCCCTCTCCCAACTCCTGCATGAACAGTATGTTCAGCTTTTCTTTAACTTTCAAAGATAGAAATCCAAAGCCCGGAGTCACCCAAGTCCAGCTTCGACTAAAGTTGGATGCTCAAACCTACAAGTACTTACCATGGAGAAATTTGGCCAATAGATTATCATTAGCTCTGAACCTAATCCACAATTTACACATATTGGTGAAGCTCATCTCGATCAAAGCTCCTAAAACCAAGACCCCTGACTCGAGTAGGTTTACAAACCTGCTTCCAAGGAAACCAATGAAATTGCTTATGTTGTCCAAATCTATAAGAATCATGTAAATGCTTGTCGATCCGTATGGATGTGCTCCTTTTCATGGTGAACATCCGGAGAGCATAGGAAGGAGAGCAAGAGAGAATACTTTTCAAGCAAAGTAATTCTCCCACCATTAGAGAGGAAGGAATTGGACCAGCTAGAAACTTGATTTTTTATCTTTTCTATAGCTTCCCGAAACCGGGTCTCGTTTAGATCCGCCTTTATAAGCTCGAATTCCAAGATAATCAATCGGGAGGGTGGCCGAGTGAAAACCAAGTGTAGTCGAGATCCATCTTCTTCGACTTAAGCTAACATTCTTGCTAGGGTAGAAAAACACTTAAGTAAGATTAAACTCCATTACATAAAAATTTCTAAAATGATTTAAAGTCTTCTGAACCACCCTTATAGCAGCTTTTAGATGCCTTAGAGAAAATTATGATATCATCGCATAGGATAAGTGACTTATCCTAATGTTAGATTTATGGTGGTAAGCAAGGTGAGGAGAAGCAACAAAAGCTTGGTCTAAACATCCGGACGTATAATCAAAAGTCAAAATAAAAACAGTTGGGGAGAGGGGGTCTCCTTGTTTGATACCTCTGAAGCACTAAAGAAACCCCGCTTATTCCCATTCACAAGCACAGTAATGAAAATTGCACTTTAACCACTCGTCGATGAGATGAACAAAGTCAATTGAAAGCCTCTAGCTGTTAGAATATTCAATATGAAATCCCAGCTAATTGTATCATAAGCTTTTTTAATATCAAGTTTGAAAATGATATTGTGGCCTTTGCACTTCTTATCTAAGTCCAAAAGCATTTCTTGGGCCAACAGACTATTATCTGAGATGTTCCTTCCTTTAACAAAGGCTGCCTGGCTCTCACTTATAATATGACTCGATGTGGCCGAATTCTCGAGACAAGGATTTTACTTAAGACTTTAGACATTACGAGTAGTTAAGCTGACAGTCTATAATCACCCCAGCTTAGTCTGACTTTGTTCTTAGGAATAAGCACAATGGTGGAAGCAGAAAAGAATTCGGGAGGGTCCATGCCTTGAAGAAGGCTCTCGCATAGACTCGAATGACATCCCGACCGCAATCGACCAGCCTAGCTTTATAAAAGGAGGATGTGAAACCATCGTGACCAGCAGCTTTGGTATCTTTAATGGTATCAAGAGCCTTCTTAATCTCGCTCCTCGTGGATATCGCTAGATTCGGCCTCGCACATAGTTAAGATTATCCCGAAAGAGATTATGTTGAATAGGAGTGGAGCTAGATGGAACCCGAGTATGAGGTGGCTAAAGTGTCTCTCAAGATCCCTAGCAATCTCAAAGCAACTTCATGATTCTGATTTCAACTTCATTAGTAATGGTTAGTATCATATTACATTTTCTTTGAAGTTAATATAAGCATGATAAGATTTTGTATTTCTGTCCCCATCAATAAATCTGCGTATGCAGCCTTCGTTTGTAAAATTTAGCTTGGTAATTGATCCGTGTGAGAAGCCGTCTCGTATGCTCTAAAAGATCGCCTTCATCCTTGTCCCCTATTAAGAAAGCAGCTTCGCATTTGCAACCTCGCCTCGCCTTATGTATATTATCCCGGAGGTTCCCAAAAGTGTTCCGAGCCTCAGCCTCCTAAAATGTCGAGCACCGCCATTGTACAGAGACCATAGGTTTCCCCAAGGGGAGCCGCCCCGAGTGGGCTTCCAAATCTTAGCCACTTCACCAGTAAATTCGTGGTCAAGGGTCCACATGTTTTGAAATCTGAAGTTGCTAGCAGCTCTTCCCACCGTTGTTTTGTAAAGAGATGAGTAATGGTCTATGATCGAGCAAACCATGGACAAATGAGTAACAAAAGTGAAAGGGAACAATCGATACCAAGGAGAATTTACCAAGACTCGTCAAGCCTTTCCCAAGTATTCCCTCTTCTCCATGTGAAAGGTGGCCAAGTAAAGCCCAAATCAAAAAGCTTCGGCATTATGGATAAAGTGATTAAATTTGTTCATGGAGGAGGTGAGGGGGAGAACCACCTTTCTTCTCAGCTGAGGAAGAGAGACAGCTTAAAATCTCCTCCAACCATCCAGAAATTGTTCATGGTATTAGCAAGG
>JAKZJZ010000945.1:22500-25000 GCA_022702705.1 Papilionanthe hookeriana x Papilionanthe teres | reverse complement strand
CCAAAAGATGGTTGGGACTATTAGGTAAATAAAAGACTGAACCAAATGACTAAAGCAGCAAAGGGTGTGTGAATAATAAATAGAAAAGTGGTATAAATCCAAAATAAAAGTGCAGGAATTCCAACACCCATTGTATATCAATATCTGAGATAGGGTAATGCCATTAGATCTCCATGTAAAAGAAGAGAAAGCTGAGATAGAGGTAATTTACCCACCAAAGGTCTGTCCGTTGAATGCTTAGCTAACCAATCGACGGAGTTGGTTACCCTCCCCGTAAATGAATGATACTTGAACCTGTAATGAACGTGTGTTTACAATATGCCTTATCCTTCTAAATAGATATATAAGATTCCATGGAATGGGACTATATCTATAGAAAAGATTGATCAGCATTGTGGAGTCAGTTTCCACCTGAAGGTTCTGAAAATGAAAATAGATAGCAGTCTTTAATGCATGTAAAAATGCCCAAACTTCAGCAATGAGAGGCGTATCAGCTACCACAGGGGATTTAAAGAAACACAACAGATTTCCTCTGTGGTCTCTCGAATGAGCCTCCAACTCCAGAAAAATATTCAGTCCAACATCCATCAATATTAGCCTTGATCCACCCTTGCACAAGGAGCATCCATCTAACAAGGACAGGCCGTCTTGAAGAATGAGGAGTGCAGGATGAAAGTTTTTTAGCACGGTGGTAATAAGCCATAATATGTGAAAAAGTTATGCTAGAGGTTGGTGGAACATCAGAGTGTTTAAAACTATTTATGGCATTCCACACAAACCAAATGATCACCAAAGGAAAGCTCAGCATATGTTTCCCATCTTGTGAAAAATCTTGCCAAGTGTTGAAGTAATTAGAAATAGAGCAGCTTCCTGGCCATGCAACGTTAAATGCATTACCCAATCTATTCCATATGTCTCTAGTATAGGTGTAACTAAAAAAATTATGGGAGCAGGACTCCTCAGCCCTTTTACAAAAAAGGCATATAGATGCCAATCTTAAGCCCTTCAATTTTAAAATGTCATCTAGAGAAAGTAAAGAAGAGAAAAACCGCCAATTAAAATAAGACATTGAAGGGGTGAAAAGAGAATTCCAGCTGTGGGAGCCCCAATTCCAATTAGAAAAATTGATGATAGATTTATATAAATATTTGCTAGCAGAAACATGATTTGCCTTCTTCCATATGGGTCTATATTTTTGAGTTGCTTGTAAAGGAATTTGATTGATGAGGAAAGAGGCATCATTACCAATTAAAGCCCTCAGCTTAATTAAATCCCACTGACCATTAAACCAGCAATAAGAAACAAGTAAATTTCCATCAGGAGGGAATTGGGGTAAAGGAGTAATTTGTGGTAAACCCCAGCAATCATGCCAAAAGGATACTTTGCCATCCCCTAGGCTCCCGAATAAAAATTGACCAGTGTAAGCCTGGGCATTTACAATAGCTTTCCAAATCCTAGAGTCCCCATCTTTCCAAGTGACCAAAGATGGATGAGATGTATTGCAATATTTAGAATGCATATAATCAGCACATAAGGATTCACCAAGCCTAAATTTATACCAAAGCTTACACATGTTTATTTCCACAATATAAGGTAGGGCTTTAAAACCAAGGCCCCCAGAGAATTTAGGCTTACATAGCTTCCTCCAAGAGCGCCAGTGCCTCTTAGCACCTCCACCCACCCAAAGAAAATGATTAAACAAGTTTTCCGGATATTTTATTAATAAATAATAAACTGTACTTAAAATATTTAAAATAAAAAAATAATATATATATATATATATATATATATATATATATATATATATATATATATATATATATACATATAAATAAAATAATTTACACCAATTATTCACTCAATAAGTTAATCTCTGACAAAAAATTCAACTTTAGTCAAAATATTAAATCCTTAACCCAATGACAAACTCATTGACCAAATAGGTTAACTTTTGACTAAATAGTCAATTTAGGTTAAAATAGTCAATTTTTGACTGAATCACCACCAATTAATGCAATAAGTCAACTTTTGACCAAAAAGTCAACTTTGGTCAAATGACAAGTCAACGTTTGACCAATATGTCAACTTTTGACCAAAATATGTCAACTTTTGACCAAAAAAGTTAATTTTAGTCAAAATGGTCAACTTCTGACATAATGACCTCCCGTTGACCCAATGGCTCAACTTTTGACCAAAAATTTAATTTTGCTCAAAATAATTAATTTTTGACCTAATGACCAAGATAGTCAATTTTTTGAATTAATGACCAATTATTGACACAATAAGTCAATCTCTAACCAAAAAGTCAACTTTGGACAAAATGGTCAATGATTGTCCCAATGACAAACCCATTGCCCAATAAGTTAAATTTTGACCAAAAAGTTAATTTTGGTCAAAATAGTTAATTTTTGACCTAATGACCACCCATTGACCAAATAGGTCAACTTTTGACCAAAACGTCAACTTTGGTCAAAATGGTCAATTTATGACCCAATGATCA
>JAKZJZ010000945.1:10000-17500 GCA_022702705.1 Papilionanthe hookeriana x Papilionanthe teres | reverse complement strand
AAAAATAATATAAAATACCTAAAATATTTAAATTAAAAAAATAATATTATTAAAATTTATATATTCATATATATGTATATATAAATATATAAATATATATTGATATTTATATATACATTTATTTATTTATTTATAATTTATTTAACTATTAAATATTTTTATAATTAAATTATATTTATAAATAATATAATATACTTAAAAAATTTAAAATAAAAAATTAATATTATATTAATATATATTTATATATACACACACACACATATATATATTTAATTATTTATAATTTATTTAACTCAATGACCTACCCATTTACCTAATAGTCTACTTTCGACCAAAAAGTTTTCTTTGATCAAAATGGTCAATTCTCGACCCAAATACCAACTCATCGACCGAATAGACTAACTTTTCGACTAAAAGTCAACTTTTGTCAAAATAGTCAATATCTGCCCCAATGACCACCCCGTTGACCCAATATGTTAACTTTTGACCAAAAATTCAATTTTAGTCAAAATAGGTCATCTTTTGACCAAAAAGTAATCTTTGGTCAAAATGGCCAATTTCTGACCTAATGACCACCCCATTGACCCAAAGACCAACTCATCGAATCCAAAGACTAACCTATCGATCTAATAAGCCGGTTGACAAAAAGTAAATTTTGGTCAAAATAGTTAATTTTCGATGTAATGACTAATTATTCACTCAATAAGTTAATCTCGACCAAATAATCAACATGGTAAAAATATTCAATCCTTAACCCAATGACAAACCCATCGATCTAACAGCTAACTTCGACCAAATAGTCAATTTGGTCAAAATAGTCAATTTTGATCGAATGACCACCAATTGACCCAATAAGTCAACTTTTGACCAAAAAGTCAACTTTGGTCAAATGATAAGTCAACTTTCGACCAATAACTCAACATTTCGACCAAAAAGGTCAACTTTTGACCCAAAAAGTTAATTTTAGTTAAAATGGTCAACTTCTGACAAAATGACCTCCCCGTTGACCCAATGGCTCAACTTTTGACCAAAAAATTAATTTTGGTCAAAATAATTAATTTTTAACCTAATGATCAAATAGTCAATTTTTTGAATTAATGACCAATTATTAACCCAATAAGTAATCTCTGACTAAAAAGTCAACTTTGGACAAAATGGTCAATGATTGACCCAATGACAAACCCAATACCCAATAAATTAAATTTTAACCGAAAAGTCAATTTTGGTCAAAATAGTCAATTTTTTATCTAATGACCACTCATTGACCAAATATGTCAACTTTTGACCAAAAAGTCAACTTTGGTCAAAATGGTCAATTTTTGACCCAATGATCAACCGATTGTCTAAATTGGTCAAATTTTGACCCAAAAGTCAACTTTTTAGGTCAAAATAGATAATTTTTTACTTAATGACCAATTATTGACCCAATAAGTAAATCTGTGACCAAAAAGTCAACTTTGGTCATAATTATCAATCATCGATCCAATGACGAACCCATCGACCCAACATGTCAACTTTCGAACAAAAAGATAACTTCAGTCAAAATCGTAAATCCTCGACCCAATAACCAACCCACCGACCCAATAGATCGACTTTTGTCAAAAAGTCAATTTTGGTCAAAATAGTAAATTTTTTACATAATTCGCCAATTATCGACCTAATAGGTCAACTTTTGATCAAAAGCCAATTTTGGTCAAAATCGACAATTTTTGACCTAATGACTACCTCATCGACCCAAAAGGTCAACTTTTGACCAAAAAGTCATATTGTGTCAAAATGATTAATTTCTGACACAATGACCTAAATGTCATCTTTGGTGAAAATGGTCAATCCTTCATCCTATGACCAACCCATTGACCCAATTTGTTAATTTTTAACTAAAAAGTCAACTTTGGCCAAAATAGTTAATCCTCGAACCAATGACCAACCTATTGACCTAATAGGTCAACTTTTGACCAAAAAGTCAATTTTGCTCAAAATTGTCAATTTTTGATCTATCGACCGCCTCATTAACCTAAATAGTCAAATTTTAACCAAAAGACAACTTTCGTCAAAATTGTCAATCCTTAACCCAATGACCAACCCATCGACCCAATATGTCAACTTTCGACCAAAAAGTCAATTTTGATTAAAATAATCAATTTTTAACCTAATGACCAATTTTCGACTCAAAGAACCAATCTCTATCCAAAAAGTCAACTTTGGTCAAGATGGTTAATCTTCGACGTAATGCCCAACCCATCGACCCAATAGACATCTTTCGACCAAAAAGTCAACTTTGGTCAAAATGATCAATCCTCGACCCAATGACCAACCCATCGCCTAATCAGTCAACATTTAACCAAAAAGTCAATTTCGGTCAAAATAAAAGATTTTCGAATTAATGACCAATTATCGACCCAATAATTCAATCTCTCGACCAAATAAATAACTTTAGTCAAAATGGTCAATCCTCGATCCAATGACAAACCCATAGATCCAATAGTCAACTTTCGACCAAAAAGCCAATTTTGGTCAAAATAGTCAATTTTCGACCAAATGACCACCGATCGACCTAATAGTCAACTTTCGACCAAAAAGTCAACTTTGGTCAAAATGGACAATTTTTGACCCAATGACCAACCCATTAACCCAAAAGGTCATCTTTCGACCAAAAAAGTCATCTTTGGTAAAATGGTCAACTTATCGATCCAATTACCAACACATTAGCCTAAATATGTCAATTTCGACCAAAAAGTCAACTTTAGTCAAAATGATCAATTTCTCGACCCAATGGGTTAACTTTCGACCAAAAATTTAATCTTGGTCAAAATAATCAATTTTGACCTAATGACCAATTAATGACCAAATAAGTCAATCTCTTACCAAAAAGTTAACTTTTGTCAAAATAATCAATCCTTCACCCAATGACAAACACATCGACCCAACAGACAACTTTCGACCAAAAGTCAATTTTGGTCAAAATAACAAGTTTCGACCTAATGACCACCCATTAACCCAATAAGTCAACTTTCGACCAAAAAGTCAACTTTGATCAAAATGGTCAATTTTCGACCCAATGACCTACCCGTTGACCCCATATATCAAATTTCGATCAAAAAGTTTTCTTCTGGTCAAAATGGTCAAATCTCGACTCCAATTACTAATCTCATCGACCAAATAGTCAAATTTCGACCAAAAAGTCAACTTTGGTCAAAATGGTCAATTTCTCGACCCATCGACTACCTTCATCGACCTAATGGGTAATCTTTCGACAAAAAATTTAATTTTGGTCAAAATAATCAAATTTCGACCTAATGACCAATTTTAGACCCAATAAGTCAATATCCGACCAAAAAGTCAACTATGGTCAAAATGATCAATCCTCGACCCAATGACCAACCAATCGACCCAATATGTCAACTTTCGACCAAAAAGTCAACTTTGGTCAAAATGATCAATTTTCGACCCAACGACCAACACATCGGACTCCAAGAGTCAACGTTTAACCAAAAAATCAATTTTGGTCAAAATAGTCAATTTTTAACCAAATGACCAATTATTATCCCAAGAAGCCAATCTCCGACCAAAAGTCAACTTCAGTCAAAATGATCTATCATCGACCCAATGACTAACCCATCGATCCAAAGAGTCAACTTCGACAAAAAGTCATCTTTGGTCAAAATGATCAATTCCTCGATCATATGACCACCCCATCGATCCAATCGGTTAACTTCGACAAAAGATTCAATTTTCGCTCAACATAGCTAATTTTCGACCAAATGACCAATAATCGAATCCAAGAAGCCAATCTCTGACCAAAAAGTCAACTTTGGTCAAAATGGTCAATCTTCGACCCAATGACAAACCCATCGACTTAATAAGTGAACTTTCGACCAAAAAGTCAACTTTAGCTTAAAATGGTCAATTTCCGACCAATGACCAACCCATCGACCTAACAGTTAACTTTCAACCAAAAAGTCAACTTTGGTCAAAATGGTCAAACTCGACCCAATAACCAACCCATCGACCCAATATATCAACCTTCGACCAAAAAGCCAATTTTGCATCATAAATAAATTTCGACTTAATGACCCCCATTAACCAAACAGTCAACTTTCGACAAAAAGTCATTTTCGTCAAAATGGTCAATTTTCGACCCAATGACTAACCCGATAGCCAAATTGGTCAAATTTTGACAAAAAAGTCAACGTTTTATTCAAAATAGACAATTTTTTACCTAATGACCAATTATTAACCCAATAAGTAAATCTCGACTAAAAAGTCAACTTTAGTCATAATTGTCAATCCTTGGCCCAATAACCAACCCACTGACCCAATAGATCAACTTTTGACTAAAAAGTCAATTTTGGTAAAAATAGTAAATTTTGACATAATTACCAATTATCGACCCATTAGGTTAACTTTTGAAGAAAAAAGTCAATTTTCGACCTAATGACCACCTCATTGACCTAAAAGGTCAACTTTTGACCAAAAGTCAAATTTAGTCAAAATCGTCAATTTCGACACAACGACCTAAATGTCAACTTTGGTGAAAATGTTCAATCCTTCATCCAATGACCAACCAATCGACCCAATTTGTTAACTTTTTACTAAAAGTCAACTTTGGCCAAAATGGTTAATCCTCGACCCAATGACCAACCTATCGATCTAATAAGTCAACTTTCGACCAAAAAGTCAATTTTCTTAAAATTGTCAATTTTCGACTCCATCGACCGCCTCATCGACTCTAAATAAAGTCAAATTTCGACCAAAAGACAACTTTCGTCAAAATAGTTAATCCTTAACTCCAATGACTAACTCATCAATCTAATAAGTTAACTATCGATTAAACAGTTAATTTTGATTATAATAATCAATTTTTAACTTAATGACCAATTTCGACCTAGTAAACCAACCTTCGACCAAAAAGTCAATTTTGGTCAAGATGGTTAATCTTCGACCTAATGCTCAACCCATCGACCCAATAAGTCGTCTTTTGACCAGAAAGTCAACTTTGGTCAAAATGGTCAATCCTCGACCTTATGACTAACCCATCGGCCTAATAAGGTCAACATTTGACCAAAAAGTCAATTTTGGTCAAAATAAACAATTTTTGAATTAATGACCCAATCAGTCAATCTCTGACCAAAAAGTTAACTTTGGTCAAAATGGTCAATCCTGATCCAATGACAAACCCATTGACCCAATAGGTCAACTTTTGACCAAAAAGCCAATTTTGGTCAAAATAGTAAATTTTTTAATTAATGACCAATTATCGATCTAATAAGTTAATCTCAACCAAAAAGTACACTTCGTCAAAATGGTCAATCTCGACCCAATGATAAACCCATAAACCTCAATATTTTTATTTATAATTTATTTATTTATTTAATATTTTTATAATTAAATTAAATTTATAAATAATATACTATACTTAAAACATTTAAAATCAAAAAAATATTATATATATATATATATATATATATATATATATATATATATGTATATATTTATTTATTTATTTATTTATATATACATATATTTATATTTTATTTAAAATTTATTTAACTATTAAATATTTTTATATTTAAATTTTATTTATAAATAATATACTATACTTAAAATATTTAAAATAAAAAAATAATATTATATAAATTTATATATATATACATACTATTTCGACTAAAGTTGATTTTTTGGTCAAAAGTTGACTTATCGGTTAATGAGCGGTCATTAGTCAAAAACGACTATTTCGACCAAAATCGACTTTTTGGTTAAA
This sequence comes from Papilionanthe hookeriana x Papilionanthe teres, assembly GCA_022702705.1. NCBI lineage: Eukaryota > Viridiplantae > Streptophyta > Magnoliopsida > Asparagales > Orchidaceae > Papilionanthe > Papilionanthe hookeriana x Papilionanthe teres. Next base: position 11,739 of record JAKZJZ010000945.1, on the reverse strand, counting down.
GGTCATCATGTTGGGACAATGTGTTTATTATCAGGTGAAGGATCGATTATTTTAATTAAAATTAACTTTTTGGTCATAAATTAACTTATTTGGTCATTAATCGGTCATTAGGTCAGAAATCGATTATTTTGACCAAGTTTCAATTTTTGGTCAAAAGTTAACCCATCGGTCGAACGGGAGGTCATTGGGTCGAAATCGACCATTTCGACTAAAGTCGACTTTTTAGTCAAAGTCGACATATTCGGCCAATGTGTCGGTAATTGGATCAAGAAGTCGACCATTTTTACCAAAGATGACTTTTTTAGTCAAAAGATGACCTATCGGTCAATGGGTAAAAATCGTCCATTTCGACCAAAGTCGACTTTTGGTCAAAAGTCGACCTATGGGTCAATGAGTGGTCATTTGTCAGAAATCGATTATTTCGACCAAAATCGCTTTTGGTCAAAAGTTTACCTATTGGGTCTCATGGGTTTATCATTGGAACAAGGATCGCCATTTTGACTAAAGTCAATTATTCGGTCGAAATTAACTTATCGGGTCAATAATCGGTCATTAATTCAAAATTTTTTTATTTTGATCGAAATCGATTTTTGGTCAAATGTCGACTATTAGAGCCAATGGGTTGGTCATCGGGTCAAGGATTGATCATTTTGACCAAAGTCGATTTTTTGGTCAAAAGATGTCCTATCGGGTCAATGGGTCGCGCATTAGTCAAAGATTAACCATCCTGACCAAAGTTGACTTTTTGGATCGAGATTGGTTTACTGGGTAAAAAATTGGTCATTAGGTCAACAATTGACTATTTTAATTAAAATTAACTTTTTGGTCAAAGTTGACATTTTGGGTTAATGGGTTGGTCATTAGGTTAAGGATCGACAATTTTGACTAAAGTCGTTTTTCGTCAAAATTTGACTTATTTAGGTCAATGAGGCGACAAGAGATCAAAAATCGACAACTTTGAGCAAAATCGACTTTTCGTCAAAAGTCGACCTATCGGGTCAATAGATCGGTCATCGGGTCGAGGATTAACTATTTTCGCTAAAGTTGACTTTTAGTCAAAAGTTAACAAATTAGTCAATCGGCTCGGTCATCGGATGATGGATCGACCATTTTCACCAAAGTCGACATTTAGTCATCGTGTCGAAATCGACCATTTTGAACCAATTTGACTTTTTGGTCAAAAGTTGACCTTTCGGGTCAATGAGGTGGTCATTAGGTTAAAAATTGCCAATTTTAACCAAAATCGGCTTTTTTGTTCAAAAGTCGACCTATCGGGTCAATAATCGGCAATTATGTAAAAAATTTACTATTTTGACCAAAATCGACTTTTTGACAAAAGTCGATCTATTGGGTCAGGTGGGTTGGTTATCGGTCAAGGATTTACCATTTCGACCAAAGTTATTCTTGTTCAAAGGTCGACATGTCGAGTCAATGGGCTCAGTTATCGGGTCAAAGATCGATAATTATGACCAAAGTTGACTTTTTTGTCAGAGATTTACTTATTGGGTCAATAATTGGTAATTAAGTCAAAAATTATCTATTTTAACCTAAAAAGTTGACTTTTCGGTCAAAATTTATCCAATTTTGTCAATGGGTTAATCATTGGGTAAAAAATTGACCATTTTGACCAAAGTTTACTTTTTGGTCAAAAGTTGACCTATTTGGTCAATGGGTGGTCATTAGGTCAAAAATTGACTATTTTGATCAAAATTAACTTTTTGGTCAAAATTTGACTTATT
>JAKZJZ010000945.1:0-5000 GCA_022702705.1 Papilionanthe hookeriana x Papilionanthe teres | reverse complement strand
CATTTTTTTATCCAATGGAGGCGAGAATAACTCTTCTTAAGAGTATACTATCATCTTTTCCTCTTTACATTCTCCAAATGGTAAGAATGAAGAAGAGTACCCGGAAGTTAATTTCAGTCATGTTCAATAAATTTTTATGGGAAGGTAATCACAAACAACTACATTGGACAAATTGGGACAAATTGTGTAAGCCTCGTTGACTGTGGTGGTCTTGGGTTTAAAAGCTTTCAACATCTTAGCTTTTCTTTCTATTGCAACAGTGGCTTAGATTTAGAGCTAAAGATTCTCTTTGGTCTAAATTCATGCATAGCAAATACTCGTTATAATACTCATCCTACTCAAGTGCAATACAAAGTGGGGACTCTAGAACTTGGAAGGAATTGCTCGAAAGTGAGAATGAAGGTCGAAGATCTCTTTACTTGGGAGATTGGTAATGGCCAAATTAATTTTTGGTTTGATAAGTGGTTGTATGATGATTCCTTAGCTCATCTTTTACTTCTTCTTCAAATATTAAAACCGTTGCCGATTGCTCGGAAAGAGCATAAATGGAATACCTGATCCGCTTCAAACTCATCTACAACTCGAAATTATTAACAAAATTTTATCCATTCCTATTCAGACCTTTATAAGCAAGGATAAATTAATTCCCAAAAATCCCGCTAATCGGAAGTTTATCTAAATTTGTTTATCAATCTTGTTTCAACTGCGTAAGAATGATTGGGGAAATAAATTATGGAATAAATATATCACTCCATCCATGTCCTTCATTTGTTGGAAGTTATTCAAGAAACTACTCCCTACTGATGATATTTTGAAGCTTAAAGGTCTTAGAGGACCTTCTATTTGTCCTTTTTGTCTTATTGAGGAGGAATCTTTATTCCATATCTTTCTTAATTGCAATCAGATTCAACAAATCTGGCAGGAGATTCCGTCCTTATTAGGACAAAATGGAAATTTTTTTAAGTGGTCGTCTATTGATGCTTGTTGGCGGGATTGGAAGGATTTGTCTTATTACTACATTCCTTTGGTTATTTTCTCGGTTCATTTGGTTAGCTCGAAATGAAATCGGTACATCTTAATGTCATGTTTTCTTCTAAATCTATTATTTTAAATTGCCTGGACCTATCTCGATAAAGTGCAGAATTTAATTGCTCCTTCTCGGACTCGGAAGAAAAGGCAATTTGTTTTAGTACAATGGAAGACTCCTATGCATCCTTGGTCGAAGATTAATACGTATGGCGCTTCAAATCTTCCTCTCGCTGGAATCTGGAGGTCTTTGCAGGGATCTTAAAGGAAAATGTCTATGGTTCTTTGCTGCCCTCGTCATGGCTTATTCCGCACTTGAAGGTCGAAATTATTGCTGTCTTTTGGGGTTTAAAGATTGCTGAAAAATTGAAGTTAAAATTTCTTCATTTTGAATTTGATTCCATGCTTTTGTTACGTATTTTAACACGTAAATCAGCAATACCTTGGTTCCTTCATATATGGATAAAAAAGATCAAGGCTATCACTAATTCAATGCACATTATTTGGTCTCACATTTACAGAGAAGGAAATCGACACGCAAATTGGCTCGCATCTACCGCCTCTACTTCCTTTAATGTAATTTGTAGTTCGATCTTTCTTTTTTCCTTTATTTAGTTCTCTTGTACATGGGGACTTAATGAAGATTCCTCATGTTAGATGTACCAACTCTTCCTTTTAATATAATATTATTATTGGTGCAAAATATATATATATATATATATATATATATATATATATATATATATGTGGTTGTCAAAAAAACTCGTTGTTCGCGAACAGCTTCGTGTTCGGTTCGCGCAAGTAGTTCGTGTTCAATTCGTTTGATAAGCAATTGAGACGAACACGAACAATTTTTTTCGTTCGGTTTGTTAAACGAACCAAACACTGTGTTCGTTCGTGTTCGGTTCGTTATTGTTCGAAATATAAAATAATTGAAAATTATTATATATAAAAAATTTATGATATTTTAAAAATAATTATATATTATAAAATTTTATCATATTTTAAATAAATAAACTTCTATAAATTATAATATATGATAAATTATTAATAACAATAATAATATTATAGTATTAATTATATTAATATGAATAATTAAATATAAATGGCGGCTGGCAAGGTTTTTGCTCTGCTAGGGTTCCAGCCATGACCTGGTCGGCGCTAAGCCTCGGGTGAGCTCTCGGGTGGGTTCTCGGTCTTGGTTTCTCCTCCTCCGGCCTCTAGTGAAGAGTGCTTCGACCCTCGGCTTTACTTCCGGCCGTTTGAGTCTTCCTGGCTCATCGTTTATTTGAATTCTCATTGTTCCATTGCTCGGATTTTCGAGCAATATCTCCCTGCTGTTCTTGGGCCGCAAAGGTTCCCTTAGTTGCTGAGGCCATCCTGTTTTACTAGTTTTCTAGTTTTTATTACCTGGAGTCAATTTCTGTCTCTGCTGGTTGGGACTTTTCTGACTGGGTTCTCCCTAATGGCCTGTCCTATAGATCTGGAAACCAACATAAATTGGGCCAAAGCCACTTATGCTTGGAGTGGTAGGAAATGCTCCTTCTACTTCGATCCCTCTAAACTTATTTTCCCCAAAATCTTCATGAGGCTGCCGCTTGGGAAACACTCCCGCCCTTTCATCCACCCTCTTGAGGTAAAGAAGGATGTCCCGCTGTAATCTTCACCGATGAAGAGTTATCTCGCTTTGGATGATGAGGTGAAACTCACATTGATTGGCAAATTCATCTTCGGGACACCCTAAAATGGAATCTCGTTAGAAATTTCTTTGCATCCCTCAACTTAAAGGCAATTGGAAAATTGAGCTATTAGATGGGAGGCATTTGCTAATCAATTTTTCCATTGAAGAGGATTATGCACTCTTGTTTGCTAAACAAGTGGTTAGTATAGCTGGGGTGGAAATGAAAATCATAAAGTGGACCCCCACTTTTGATCCTAGCAAAGACCCACCTATTGTTCCTATTTAGTTTAAATTACCAAAACTTCCATATAGATATTTTAATCAAACAAACACTATTCCAAATTGGGAGATCTCTCGGCACACCCCGAGACTTGATGCTGAAACTCTAAATAAGGCTAAACCTGAAGCAGCTAGAATCCAAGTTGAAAGAGATATTACTTTGCCTGAGATCCACAAGATTTGGATTGGGTCAGCTAGTGAAGGACAATGGCAAGAAGTTATCATGCAACAAAAACCTTACTTCTGTTCTCATTGCAAAATGTTTGGACATACCAATGAGAGATGTTTTAGACTCCACCCTCCAAGCAGGAAGGTTCGAACTCCGGAAAAGCCACAGCTCGACACTACCCCACCCTTGCACAACAAGCTGCGGGGGCCTCCGAGCCTGTTGATTTACCCCTGACTTCTATTGGTCTTCCTCCTCCACAGCCCCAATCCCTTCTCCTAACACTCGTTGTAGGTAATGTCCCAATTAGATCCGCTTAACCCTCCTTGTCCGAGGATGATTCTGTTTCCCCTACTGTCGCCAGATCTTCTTCTGACTGGTGCAGAAGGGAGGACTTGGAAGTTAGAATAATTACACCCACTCCATCTTTTGAGCAGATTAATGACCCACAGGTCCCAAATCAACTTGAAGTTAACCAGATGCAATCAGATGTGGAAGGAAAATGGCTTACCCAGATCTCCAAGAAACGGAAAAAAGGCTCTCTCGAAGTACGAAGGCGGGTACTCCTCTATCGGTGGGGAACTGGCTGGCAATTCTGTAACTAGGGGCAGATCTAGATCTAGTTCTCAGTCTTCACTCACCCCCCTACCTAACATATGATTAATTTCCTAATTTGGAACATTAGAGGGATTGCCAATCCCCTAACTTTCAAAAGGCTTTTGTATCTTAATAAAAAATATAAATTTTGGTGTATTTCAATTTTGGAACCCTTGGTTCATAAGTTTCCCGGAAGATTATTAGCAAATTACATGGATTCACTCATTATGCTAATTGCAATAATAAAATTTGGGTATTCTCGCGAAAAGAGGTTTCCTGGACTGTTCTCATTGACAATAGCCAATTCATTCACTCTTCATTTCAGATTAATGGGAAAGCAGGCACTGCAACTTTTGTCTATGGTGGCTGCAATAGGGATGATAAAAAACTGCTTTGGGACCAGATTCAAGAGATCAGTGTCCACTTGCATTCACCTTGGTTAGTGGGAGGGGATTTTAACAGCATTGGGTCTACCAGTGAAAAGAAAGGTGGCAGGCCTCCCAGGCTGTCAGATATGACTAGGTTCATTGATAACATCACTGCTGCCAATCTCTTTGATATTGGTTTTAGAGGCTCTGAGTTCACTTGGAAGAGGGGAAAAATCTGGGAGAGACTTCGACGGTGGTCCCGTGAATAATGAATGGCTCGCAAATTGGCTTCAAACATATGTTACCCATCTAAATTTCTCCGGATCCGATCACGAGGCCCCTCCTTATCTCTATAACTTCTCCTAGTCGCTCCAATACTCCTCCTCCATTCGGATACCTAAATGTTTGGTCCACTTATGAGGGGTTTCACAATGTGGTGAAGGATAACCGGCTTTGTGAGGACCAGCTCGATCCCTTATTAAAACTAAGCATGCTTCGAGAACAATTTAAGCAAAGCCCTTAGAAAATGGAGCTGGACATCTATTGGGGATTTTTCTGTTGCTGTTAAGGAAGCTGAGAGGGAACTGACCAGAGTGGAAGCTGCTGTTGAAGCTGGACTTGAACCTGAAGAACTTTTCTATGCTGCACTGATTGAATCTCCTCGCGACCTACGGAAAAGCTCGGATCAATATCTTATACGTAAAGTCGCCTTTAACCATTTTCTCCATGGGGATAGAAATACCCAATTTTATCATGCCTGTATCAAATATAGAAGAAAATGCAACACCATTCACTCCATTTTATCCTCTGAGGGGAGAAAGCTTCTGGATGACAATGAGATTGGTCTGGATGCTGTCTCATACTTTGAAGGACTCCTTAACCA